>JBAMBJ010003218.1:0-14984 GCA_037043495.1 Drosophila recens | reverse complement strand
TAAGAAGCTAACATTTTGTTGCATTTCCATTTTTTAACTGTTTGGGTTGACTTCATTACGTGTATAATTAGACATGATCAATTGATTTTGCCACACCTTTAAGCTACTATGCCTAATGAGTTGACGCTGTTTATGATTATTTAATTATTGACTTTCGCTCAGTTTTAAGCACATTTTAATGAGCGCATTTATCATGATTTTGCAAATTTAATGCTTTGGTTTCGTCACCTGTTTTTTTTTTGTTGTTGTTTGACTCATGTTATATATCAGATATATTTACATATGTTAATCTAACGTCACATGATCAAGAGCTAAACTTCCCCGCGTGCGTTGCTGTTGTCTAACAGGTTCGACATTTGGTTTCCGTTTCGCGTTCTGTTTTAGTTTTTTTTCTCTTTTGTTTCTAGTGATTCTATTCATTGATCGCTTTTAAGAAGAGGGAGAAAGAGTGAGTGGGGGTGGGGGTAAGAGAGGCGTGTGATGATGTCGAGGACTGTGCTTCATTCATTGTTTGTGTTGATTTTAGCATTGTGATTCAAGTGTCACTTGGCAATCAGACGACGACGGCGTAAACTCATTTGTTTGCCTGATACATTTCTCATGTTATTGCGGGCTATTACCTACCTGGCCCACTTGCCTGGGACCTGACAACGTTGGCAATTACCAACAACAACAACAACAAATACAGACAACGCCTTTTGGCAATTTGCTTTGAACTTGACATTCGATTATTTGCGCACTTCATTTTGATGGCCGTTTTGGCGGGGGTGAAGGTCGTTTGCTCTTTGCCTATTGATTTAAGCACTTGCACAGTGTGTGCAGAAATTGTTTTAACAATACAAAAAATGCACATAATTACTAATTATTTATTTCATTATTATTTTATTATTTTTAGAAGTAAAATAAAATGTTTTAATTTTTTTGGTCAACACAATTACTGGAATAACTGTACATACATAAATACATGCATACACATAATATATATATATATTTATTATATCTATAAATTGTTTATAATGTAGCTGCATCTCATGATAATGATAGTCGTCAATTTGTTGTTGTTGTTTCCGCAGTCGACGTCGCTGCTGGCAGAACTTGTTGTCATTTTCATTGTCGTTCAGCGCTGACGTTGGCAGCGACGTTGCCGTTGGCATCGACGTTGGCGCTGACGTTGGCGTTGACTTTGGCAGCGACGCCATCGTCGCCATCGTTGGGTTGGTTTGGTCATGTGACTTGTTGTATGAAGCAACTGGTTGTTGTTGCTTTTGTAGTTGTTGTAGCTGTTGCTTTGTTGTAGTCGCTTTGGAAATCTGTTTTTATTTGCACGCTCTCTTTCACACACACTAGCACACAAAGAAACACACACACACATACACACACACCCTGTGTAATGCGATTAAAAGATGTTGCCGCTTGATTTGATTATGGCTACAAATTGCAGCCTATATATAAAGGCTATATATAGTCTTGAAAAATATACATACAGTTGGATCCATAATTGCTTTGATACAAGGCAAAATATAAAATGTGAATTTGTGATTTTGTCAAAATAATTTGTTTTCTACCTGTAAAAATTTTATTAAGGTTTTTTATTTTCAAATAATTGCTCAATTTATAGTAAATCCCAAAGGGCTAATCAGGCACTTAACATAATTCAAGTGTTTTGGCTGATAAGACTGATAAACATATCAATCATAGTCGACATGTAGCATATCTCCCACTGCCCCTGCCCCTTCCTCTCCCTCTCTCACACTGCTTCATACTTGCCCCAGTTGCCTTGGCCCAGCAAACAACAACAACGCAATCTGCTCAAAGAGTACCAACACATATGTACATACATACACACATAGATATATTTATGTGTACGTACAATACATACTTAAGTTAATGTATTTGCTTAGTATTGTTTCTGCTTTGGCTTTTATTCTTCTTCTTCGTCTTCTTCATTTTCATTATTGTTGCTTGCCTTTTGTCTTTGTTTTTGCTGTCGTAGCTGAGCAAAAAATTAAGCATGTGATCCAAGCATATGCCAAGAGCAAAAGGCGGCAGGCAAAGATGAAGGTGCGCAGAGTGCAAGAAATTGAGAGTACAAATGTGTGAGAGTGTGAGCTTGTGTGAGAGAGCGAGCTTAGTTTGCCCTTGCAGTTGACAACCCCTCGCGAAAGCTTACACTTTTGCACAGTTATATTTATGTGCAGCATTTGAGAGAGAGCGAGAGAGTTCGATTACCCGCTGCAAGGTTATAGGTATCAGTTGCAGATTGTTCTTCTGAAAGCTTGAATGAAAGAATGAAAGCTTACACTACAATTGGAAGTGCAATTGGAAACTGGAAATGTTATGGTATGATTCGGATTACTTCCAGTTAAACTACAAAGAAACGGAGACTGAAAGTGTAAATTTATATTGGAATTGAAATGGAAGTAGAATATTTACTATGAAATGGTAAACTTAATAAATCAGACATTATAATACTTCCCGTCAAACGTGCAATTTGATAAAGTAAACTTGCTTCCATTTCATTTGTTTTTTTTTTAATTAACAAATGTCACTTGTTTGTGAATCATAACTGTAATTTGCGATTGTATCGTTTACAGTTACGGTTTCCGTTATTCGAAATGATCCATAACAGCGAGTTCCATTAAAACAAAAGTGGAACATGCCTAATGATAACAGGTACAGTGATTACAGCTAATAAGCAATTCAAGAACATCGGTTACTCTAAAAAAGTCGAAAAATACTAGAAATTACCGTTTGGTTTAAAGGTTTTTTTTATCTCAAGACTTGTTGCTGAACGTTGTGAAATTTCTGCAAGTGCCCAAAATAATAATAATAAAACGGTATCAATGAACTCTATGTGGATTTTACGATTTCAGACTGATAAAACTAGGTATTTCATCATAATACCAATATAATCTATCTATTTCAGATAGGTAACTAAAAAGAAAAAAAATGAATCAGTTTTCAAAAAAAAAAATAATAAAAATCTATCTTTTCAGTAACTAAAAACTAAAATAATGAATGAGTTTTCCAAAAAAATAAATTTCTAATGTTTGTAAATTCTTTTTTTTATGCTCATCACTTGAATACAATCTATCTTTTTCAGTAACTAAAAAATTAAATAATGAATGAATTTCCAGAAAATAAAAATCGTTCAATAACTGCTAACTTGATTTTAGCTAATTAATCTAAAGTTTTGATTTGCGCCTGGCGTCAAGTCGTCAATCCTTAGACTGGGTCAATGGCAGTTCCATCGATCGCTCATACGACGCGTAGTTCCAAAGTTTCCCTTAAAAAAAAAAAAACATGAGAGGAGTCAAAGTCCAACACAGGTTAACTGTGAACTTGGCACTCCTCCTTTCTCTCTCTCTCTCTCTCTCGCTCTCTCTTTGTCTGCCTTTCTGCTTGATTTTACTGCTCTAATCCATCACAAATGTGTCTGATTTGTTTCTATATTTCCAGGCTAGATATTTGTTGTTGTTTGCTAAACAAAATATTAACACATCACTCTTCTCTGACAAGACAATAAGTGTGTGTGTGTGTGTGTGTTGTTGTTTTTTTATTGTTGTTGTTGTTGCTGGTTCACATGTGATGCTTGCGTTGCGTCGCAGCTGGACTGGGGAATCATGTGAGTTGAGTTTCCTCGCCTCGCCTTGCCTCTCCTTCTCCCCTTTCTCCTCCCCCTTCCCTTCCTCGTCAATTGATGTGCCCCATGTTGAGGCAGCACACTCGGTCGACAGTCGTCGCCTATCTGCATAAATATATATACTACATACATAGATACATTTGTATCTCTGAGATACATATAAAAATTGACATGTGTGTATTTGTGAGTTTATATCGATCAGGCGACGAGTACTCATACGAGCACTCATACTATATATTTATTCATACTCGTCTGTTGTTTATCGTCGCTTCGTTCACAACACAACGGGACGTTTCCCGGATCCGATTCAAACCGATGCCGATTCCCATAACGATTCCTATTTTCGATTTTGAACAATTCGGATTCCCCATTTTGCCTTGAACTTCATTTGGCGTCTAGCATCGCGGCCATAAAGATTGTGTGCGTGTGTTTGTTTGTTTGTGTCGCATAACAGTGAATTGCAATTACCGTTATTGCCAACAGCTATTATAGTTACCGTTAGCACTACAGCTAACGTTTTTAAGTTAAACGCATGATTAAATATATAAATATTGTTGATAACTGTGACAATCTACAAATTTGTTTGCTTTTATTTATAAATAAAATAATAAAATAAAAGAAAAATAATAATAAATAAATGAATAAATAAATAAATATAAAATTATAAATAAATAATAAAATAATAAATAAAATATAAAATAATAAATAAATTATAAAATAAATCAATTACAAAATAATAAATCAATTATAAAATAATAAATAAATTATAAAATAATAATTAAATTATAAAATAATAAATAAATTATAAAATTATAAATAAATAAAAATAATTAGAAAAGTTAAACTTCTTGAATTATGTTTACTTATGAATTTTTATTAATACTAAATTCAAATTAAAATAATTGATAAATAATAAGTAATTATAAACTTGTTGAATTATTGGCCAACTTTTAAAGCCCTTACGCATGCATACGGCGCCGTTTAAATACACGTAAGCTGCCCCAGACTTTAAAATACCATTCACATTCAAAACATTTATCAAACATTTATCATTTATCGAGCTCCCGACTATAGGATACCCGTTACCTATTTAAATAAATTTAAAATTTTTTTTATTGCATACTATTAGGCACTTACATTGCTTATAATCTAAAATAAGCCATTACCATCTTTCTATTTGTTCGATCTTGTTACGATTTAGTAAGATGATAGCTAATAATAGTAGTTAACGTTGAGACAGAAGGACATGGCTATATCGACTCGGCTCTTGCTGCTGATCAAGAATTTATATAGTTTATAGGGTCAAAGATGCTTCCTTCTCCCTGTTACACACATTGCAATGAATACAATGTAACCTTTTACTTATTTTTTAAGTAACGGGCATAAAAATTTACCCTTGTCTAGTCTCAATTTTCTTTTTTTTTAAATAACCGTACTGAATCTAGATTCTTTATGCCACATATACACACACATACATACATATCTACCTCCGGTGGTGGTTGCACTCGTGATCCCGAGTCGGGCCCACTAACTAATCTATGTGTCTCACATAGAAAATTCCCCCTTTCTGCGGTTCCTTATCGCGGTGTCATAAAACAGAAAATTAAGCAATAAAGCAAGCCCCCCGCCCCTCGTTTACCCCCCAGCCCCCTTGACGATCACTTAAGGCAGTCATAAAGCATTAAGAGCACACGAAATTTCGTTAATTATAGCGCTAATTTAGGCAGTTGGCAGTTGTAGTTTCAATTTAGCGCTACTTATTGTTAGAGCCAATTCAATCCATTTATAAACCCCCCACTAAAAATAAATTAGAACCTCAAATCTCAGGGGCGGGTTACAATTCTTCAAGTGGTTGGAGGAAGTGATCAAACAAACGATCAACTGATCAATGAAATAAACAATCCATGTTACCAAGTACCTATAATTTCAAGATACAAGATTTATAGACTTCCTCTCTTTATTTATTTTTTTTGGCAGTTCCCAAGTTCAATCCGATAAGCGATAATACTTCAGTAATACGTGCTCAACATGATCTTATCTTTTTTTTCGCTAACATCATAAAAAAAACCCAAAAAAATGTAGAAAAGAAAGCAAATCGAAATTTGTTTAGGGGTTATCAGGTTCGTATTTTGTTGTGAGTAATCGTCACGTGCTGTTTGTGGGTTCTATTTATAGAGAGGACATATACAATTTACCAAGAGATATAGATGTACTTATATAGATACAAATAGTGTTTGCTATTGGGAGACACTGTAATTGAGTGGGGATTAATTTGAGGATGAGCAATTTGTGTTTTGTTGACCATCTGTGAATTAGTCACACGCTGAGCAACTTTGATTAACATCTATGATATCATATGATAGTCAGCTGTGTTCAATGGATTTTTCTAGTACTTATAAAAGCGACTCTAATTGCTTTTAGTGTGCCGAAGTTAGACTGAAAAAACTGTGATTATAATATATGATAATTTTACTTTGCTTTTATCTTTTTACGATACTCAATACCTTTTTATTATTTATTGTTATTTCGAGGAATTTCCTAAGAATTGCTTTTTATTTTTTATCTAACTTTTAGATATTTCCTATCTTATTGTTAAATTTTTTTTTTTTTTTTTGATAATTTTAATTCTTTCCATTTTTTTTCGATAATTTGTCTTTTTTTTTAAATTGTTTTCCGAGAATTTTCTTTTTATTTCATATTTTTACTATAGTTACGTATACTTAACAATTTATGTAATTTCGAGGATTTTCCTAAGAACTGCTTTTTATTTTTTTTATCTATCTTTAAAAAATTTCCTATCCTTTTTTTTAATCTCTTGTTTTGATAATTTTAATTTTTCCGATATTTTTTACAATCTTTTTTTGTTAATTTTTCTTCATTTCATATTTTTACTATATTTTGGTATACTTAATAATGCCTTAATCTCGAGGATTTTCCTAAGAAGTGCTTTTTATTTTTTTATCTTTCTTTACCATTTTTCCTTTCTATTTTTTTAATCCCTTGTCGATAATTTAAGTTTTTTCTTGTCTATTTTTTTTTCAATAATTTTCTTCCTTTCTATGCGTGGCCACCGCTGATCTAAACAACTCTTTTTATAGTTTTGATGAAGAAAATATTATTTTTATTGCCTCTTCCAGCATTTGAGTCCGAAATTTTATTGTGAATACAGTCGATACTTAAGATATTCGTACTCTCATGACTCATGACCTTAACAGTCTGCAATGAGCTCAAATCTTTATGGTGGTTTATTCGAATTATCATTCGATTCGTGGGTGTTGAATTGAATTGAATTTAAATGAAATTCTGCCAATGTTTTTTGCGTCATCTACAACACATAAGCTATCTCTCTTTCTCACATACACTAACTTGTCTAATTTCTCTCTCTTTCTGTCTCTGTTTTCTTTTTTAGCCAATTCCCCTTCGATGCCAGCCAGGTGCGCGTGTTGCTCTACAGAGAGGACGACAGTCACGGGCGTCGTCTGCTCTTCGACTCCCATGCGCTGCAGAAGGTGACGCTCAAGGAATCCGGAGGCGCCACAGGCGGCGGCAAGTTCCTCAAGAATGAGAAATACACATCGCTGCAGAATGGCAAAATCCAGGCCAAAGCACATTCCAGCCAAAACAACAGCAGCAATTTCATTGAAGTGTGCCCCGAATATGGCTACAAGGTGAGCAAATGCATCCACTTGGGGAATTCTTAAAGAATATTATCGTATATTTCAATTATTTTATCAGAAGAAAGGATTTTTTCTAAACAGCTAAAATAAATTGCGTGCAAAATCAAGAGAAATAAGAGAGTGTAAGAATAATTCTAGGTATATTAAAATTTTATATTAACCTCAATAGTACCCAAATTTTAGAAAAAATTTCTGTTAAAAAAAAAAAGGAAAAAGATCACTTACGATATGAATCAGCGGTGGGCACGCAGTGGCTCCGGGAGCAGCGAGTGCTCCCAACTGTTTTGCTGCCTATTCGGCGCCGTTGTTGTAGTTGTTGTTGTTGTGCTCCCGAATTCAGATTTCGTGCCTCAAAGAGTTTACAGTTAAAATTAATTTTTAAAATAATAATTGAAAATAAAAAAGTAATTTTTTTCATAATACTGCATCGAACAAAATTATATCTGGGATTTTCTTATGGATTCAGATTTTTTTTTTGGCCAAAATACTCAAACATAAATATATTTTCTTTAAAAATGTACAAAAATCATGATTTTGTTCTAAATAATAATACGTTATTTTTTATTATGATTTTTTCAACATAAGATTTCTATGAAATACCATTTTGTGTTTTTTAAAATATTATAAATTACCATTATAATTATGTCTTACTTTGATATTCACATTAAGAAGAAAGAGTTAAAATTTACAGGTTACCCATAAATCCATCTAATATAATATGCTCTCATTTATCGATATTTTTTTTTTATTTTCATTTTATTATAATACCTATCTGCGATCCCTGAAGAGTACGATAAATTGATTTCTAATCGTTTCTTCTCCTTCCTACAGCACAATCGTCCGTCGGGCGCGGACATCACGCCGATTGGCGAGATGGTCTTTGGCTCCCTGGCCATGTCCTTCTGCGGCACGGCCTTGAAGGTGCACTGGCTGCCACAGCCCGCCAGGATTCTCTGCTCCCAGGTCTACCTGACGCCCACGGCAACGGGAGGAGGAACTTCATCTGGCGCTGGAGCGGGTCATTCGCCGTATTCGACGCTGTCGATGGGCAGCTTAACTCCCCGCAGTTCCATCTGCAGTGAGCACGGATCGATGGACGGATTGTCGATGAACTCGTTCTCGATGCCCTTCAGCGTCAGCGTGGGCCGGCAGATGAGTCTGACGCCGCCGCTAGATGTGCCCACGACGGCTCCAGCGCCCGATCAGCAATCGCTGTCCATCGCGGACAGCGGACCGCGTTTCTCCTCCACGTACAGCAATGCCACGGATTCGGGTTACTCCGCCAGTGCCAGTGGAAGTGGGAGCGGGAGAGGCGCCTATTCCAGTGGCGATCAGTGGTCATATCAGTATTCCACGCGGAGCAGTCTCGGCAGCGTGCTCTCGGATCAGTCGGATGCGATGCGCAAACTCAGCCTGGACGACTGGACCTTCTTCCACAGCTCGCCGCATCTGGACGAGTTCGCCAGCGATGGTTGCCTGCAGCGTCGAATCTCGCGCAATTTGCGCACCTCCTTTGAGTATGAGCATTCCAAGAATGATTTCATCGGCTTCCTCAGCGACCATGTCCAGGGGAATCCCAGTGCCGCTGCTGCTGCTTCCACTCAAATCTCTGGCGGCAGTGAGGGCGGCAACATGGCGCCACCTCAATATAGACGCGCCAGCTACTGTGCCAACGAATCCCGCAGCAATCCGGAGATGGGACGGCGTCAGGCGAACCTGCGACGTCGCCCGAAGCTCGGACTCGCCGTCTGCATCGCCATGAGCGAGTCCTTCGAGGAGGAGATGGAGCTCTTCTGCAGCGAGCACATTGCGCTCCTCGAGTCCATGCTGAGCCGGCTGAGGGCGAGCACGGAGCACGCCTACATCAACCACAAGAACTTTCTCCAGGTGAGCAGCAAAAACTGATTACAGAAATACACAAATATTCTAATTAATAAAATATATAAATTTACATTTCTAATATTATTCAAATTTGTTGATAATTTAAATTTTAAGTTTTTTTATATGTGAAATTTTTTAATACAAAACATTTTCTAAAACAGTGAAGTAGAGTCTAAGTTTCTAGCTTAAAATATAATTATAAACATATCATTTGCTTAATTTAACTCTAATTTTTCTCAAATTGGCGTCACAATGTCGCCTTCTTCATTGTCGACGATGAATAACGATAAGAGTATAAGTTCCTAAGAGTTTAAAAGTTTAAACTTGGATTCTAAATCTGTCATTTGCTCAATTTAACACATAACGTTCGCAATTTGGCGTCACAATGTCGCCTTTTTCATCGTCGACGAGGAAACAACAACAAAATGTTAACGGAGCTGCTAACAATTTATTTATAAACCAAGCATAACCCAAACATAAATTCATAATGTTGTTGTAGAACTTAATTGCACAAATAAAACATTTTTAATTAAATTGTTTTTATTAAATATTAATTGTCTACCGAATGAATTTAAATCAATAAATTAGTAAATAATTAAATATTCAATATTTAATTAGACAATGCACAAAAAATCTAAATTTTATTTAATAAATTGAATGCGTAGCTTATATTTAAATTTGTATTATTTAATGGATAAATTAAATTAATAAAATGTTTAATTTAAATTAATAAATGTATAGAAATAATTCAATGTTTAAATTAACAAAATTATTTAAATAAAAGTTTAAATAAAAATGTAATAAATAAGTAATTAATTTAAACTTTAGATGAATAAAACAAATGATTTAATTAGTACATTTTTTAAATTTTAATTAGACAGTTAAATAAATTAAGTTAACTTAAATTTAATTCAAATAAATTGAATGCGTAAAGTATACTTTTAAATTTAAATTTTTTATCAAGGAATTTAATAAACACACAGTAATTTATGTTACATTTTATAACAATAATTAATTAAATTAATCACTCAATGATTTTAAGAATAAATAAGTAATTATTTTAAGATATAAACTAAACAATTTTTTATTGAACGAGTAAGTAATGTAATTTAAATTTTAAATCAAGAAATATATAATAATAGTTCACTTTAAATCAGCGGTGGGCACGCATGGGCTCCGGGAGCTAGCGGCTGCTCTGCTTCAGATTTCGTGCCCACCGCTGCATTAAATTAATAAATAAGTAAATCGTTAAAAATACAAACTAATCAATATTTAATTAAATACATATATTATTTAATTTTAATTTTAAATTCAAATTAAATTAATAATTCCCTTCCTTTGTTTAGATCATGTTCCAGGCGTGGCAGGATGCCCAGCGCTGGTTCAGCGATCTGTTCACCGCGCCGCGGATCAAGACGCCCGTCTGGCTGAGCATCACGACCAGCGGCAGCAAGTACTCCAAGACTGTGGCCGAGCGATTCATCAAGGAGCTGTGCGATCTGCTCTCGTTTGCCGACACCAAAGACTCCAATTTGTAAGTGATAAAAAGATATAAAATTAAATCTCTGAACTCTCTCTAATCTGTGTTTCATTTGCTGCAGTTTCATTAGCACCATGCTGACCGGGATACTCACCTATCATCTGGGCTGGGTGGCCACCGTGTCCGCCTTCAATGGCTCGAATAGCTCTAAGGGATCAAGTGCATCCTCGGCGGCAATTGAGCGACGTGCCAAGTTGTTGCAAGTGTCCCAGAAGCATCCATACAATGCACTCTGGGCACAACTGGGTGATCTCTATGGCGCCATAGGAATGCCACCCAAGCTGGCCAGGACGATCATCTATGGCACGGAGAAGATGTGGGTGGAGAAGCTGCTCAATGTCCTAACATATTTCATACGCTGCAGCGAGGTCCGAAGAGCGGCCAAGCGGGAGGATTTCAACAAGCAGCTGATCAATGATTTGGTCGTTAGTCAGAGTCAAAGTCAGGAGCGGCACAAGAGTCCGCCGACAATGAGGCGTAGAACAGGATTGGGCATGGGAACAGGATTGGGAGTGGGTTTGACACGCACCACAACCTGCAAACAGAATCTGAATGCGATTGTGGATGACGCTGGAGGAGATGTGGAGCGGGAGGAGCGGGCAGAGGAGGAACAGGATGAGGATGAGCAGCAGGAGCAGGAGGAAGATTCAGATGATGCTCAGTTGATGGGCATGACACTGAAAAAGAACGAGATACCCACAGTGCTGGCATTCCGGGACTCGCACTTTGTGCAGCAGGAGCTGCGCATTGGCAACTACCTCATGGACACGGGCATTGAGAAGAAGTCGCTGCTGGCCAAGCAGGCACAGCAATATCTGCGCACGGGCAAAGATGGACGCATACGTTTGACAGTCACCACTCCGGAGAATGTGGAGCTGCACATGGAGGAGGAGCAAACATCGAATGCGGGCAGTTCCATCGATGATGGCGCCATTGAAGCGCTGGAATTTGATGAGACCAAGACGCAAGTGGAGACAAGTGGAAAACAGAGACAGAAGAATCATTTCTTTTCATTTGGCACGGGCGTCAAGGAGGGATTGAGTCTGAGTGATCTGGCCAAGCTGCAGCAGGGCGTCAAGCTGATCAATCGCAAGCTGGAGCGACGCTGCAGCAGTTACTCCGTGGAGAGCAATTCACCACCATTGATACAAGAGCCATTGATCCAGGAGCGACGTGTCTCACATTTGTCCCTCTCCGACTTAATAACCCAGAACAGCATGGGCAAAAGTGGACGCATGAATTGGGGCATTGAGCCCATCAAGGAGAACGTCAGTCTCGAGGAGCAGATACACTTTGATCAGTGCAAGAAGCTGATTGAAAGGGAACACGGAATACAGCGTCAACAGACGGAGGACAATGGCAATGGCGTTGTCTTTGTCTTGGGCGACAATGAACCGCTGATTAATCTCAAGAAGAGCCAGGAGCAGCTCAACGAGGTGCAGACAACTCTACTGTGTCCACTGCATCAACGCAATCACGAGGCCAACAAGAAGCATTCGGGCATGAAGTTCAATTTCGAGCAATATCCACAGATTGCCACCAACTACATGAAGAGCAAGAATCTGTTGATGTCCAACTACGATCTGTTGATGGACAAGGCCAGCAAACTGGAGGCAAGTGAATCTGGAGTGAATTTAAAGTCCAGTGACAGCAGTGTCACCTTGCAACAACAGCAGCAACAACAGGTGGATTTGGCTGCCAGCGGAAGTGGCAACATCAACGAACGTTGTCTTGTGTGTTGCTGTGGCAGTGGCAACATCGGCGGCAGTGGCAACATCAACAGTGGCAACACCTACCAAACTCCCTCGAATGCCACCGAACTGGAATTTGAAACGGATGAGGTGCATTGCTATGGGAATGGCAATGGCAACAACTCCAACTCCAATTGCAACTCCAATTCAAGTGTGCTGCAATCCGTCAACTCTGCCGCCTCCATTGATACGTTAAAGTCCATGCCGGAGGCGTTGACCACGCCCAGCTATACACGGCGACAGCAGCCCAAACGTCTGCCCTCGCAGCGCAGCTCCGTCTCCTCGGTGGCCGCCAAATGCGCCGCCGTGAATGAGACCCAGCAGCTGTTGAAGCTGCCCGTGCCGGGCATCAAGGAGCTGCCCCAGGAGGACGAGCCGCCGGGCGACAAACTGCGCGCCGGATTCATTCCATCGCTGCTGCTGAGCGTCAGCGATCACTACGTCTCCGACATGGTGCTGCAGGTGAGATAAATTGAAATTAGAAAATAAGTTTAGAAAAAAAGTTAATCAGGAGAAAATGGAAGAAATATATTATTTAAAAAAGGATAAAGCAACTTGGTAGATCATAAATGGAAAAATAAAAAAAATTAATATAATTTATTAAAAATCATGGAATTTAAATTTAAGAAAGAAAATTTGAAAAGACAAATAACGAAAGTTTCAGATATCAAATACATTTGGTTCAAAATCAGTCTATTTAATTTGGAAGAAAAACGTCGAAAATAAATCCACTCCAGAGATAAATTTAAATTGGAAAATAAGTTTAGACAAAATTAAATCAAGCATAAAATGGCAAAGTTAAAACTAGATAAAACCGGATTAAACATTTTTTAAATAAAAGTGTGTGAGCTAAAACTAAAAAAAACTCAAAGAAAATTGGGAGAGCATAAATGTGAAAATTTAAAAATGATAATTATTGATTAAAAATCGTGAGATTTAGATTTAAACTAAGAAAATTTGAAAAGACAAAAACGAAAATGGCAGATATCAAATACATTTCAGTAAATCAGTCTATTTTAGAATAAAAATGTCGAAAATAAATCCACTCCAGAGATATATTGAAAATAGAAAATAAGTTTAGAAAAAAAGTGAATCAGGAATAAAATGGGAAAGCTCAAGTTAAATAGATCCAAATTCAAAAATTATTTAAATAAAAGTCTAAAAAAAAAGATAAAGAAAATTGTGAAAATTTAAAAATGAAAATAATTTACGAAAAATCGTGGGAATTAAATTTAAGAAAGAAAAATTAAAAAAGATAAATAACTTAATAAATTAAGTGGTAATAAACTTATTAAACTTAAAAAAAAAGAATTCCATAAGTCGATGTCTCCATAATTCGAACTTTTTCTTTGAAAAATGGTGATTCGAGTTGAGGAAATTTGAATGTATTTTTTTTTTGGTTGAATTTCTTAGTTTTAGTTTTTTTTTTTAACTTTAGTTTAGTTTAAAGTTTACCTTTATTTTATTCTTTTTTTTTAACTTTAAAACCATTTGAAATTTGCTTAAATGTAACCCAAGATCAGCCTTTAATTATTTGATCTCTGATTTTCTAGGGCACCTGTGCGCCGCCCAACAAGTGGGAAATGAATCTGCGCGAGGATCTGGCGCTGGCCGCACGTTCCGCCTCGCTCATCTCCCAGCCGGCGGAGAATGTGGCCATTGTGGCCGACATGGACAAGTGGGATGTGCGTCTAATCTCATCGCAGCTGCAGCAGTTTCCCTACGCCGGCGGACAGAGCTCACCGGTGGGCATGTCCCAGCTGGTCTCAAGCATGCTGGAAACGGTTCAGGCCATGCACGTGGGCGGCATTCCCGCCTATGAGGTAAGTTCTGGCCATGATTCTGAGTTGAATATTTTACTTATAAACTGTTTTTTAATTGCAGTGTTTGTCGTTTCTCGAGTCGAAGCTGCAGGAGATCTATTTGCAGTCGGAAACATTGGCTGCATTTCTATTGGAAACGGATCCCTGTCGGTTGAGCGACATCACAACTCCATTGCAGCTGTCGGAGAACGATGTGCCGCTGCTGCTCTCCATTGCCTACATCCACACGCCGAAGATCAGTCGCAAGTGCGGCATCAGCTTTAGATGACAGACCAAATCATTGCCAACATCATTATTCATCAACATTATCAACATTAACATTAATCTTTATTCATCTCAATCATCCAAAAGCGAAACAAGCAAATACTCCAGCGAATTTTCATTTCACTGATTTTGTGATATATATTTTTATGGAATATAGCGTATAGTAAAATCAGGTTACTTTTAAATTAGGGTTTAATGGCAGCTAAAACACTCATATATATTAATATACATTTGTAGTTTCATCTTGAATTCATCAACACAAACATTTAATATTATTATGATTAAATTGTTATAATTTAGAGAACCCACTTATCGTCAGCACAGTCACATGAAGAAGTATTGTAAATTATTTGATTTAGATTTAGTTAGCATGATTGTGGGACACGACTTAGCAGCACTCCAAAT
>JBAMBJ010003217.1:0-233385 GCA_037043495.1 Drosophila recens | reverse complement strand
TGAGTGGACGCATGATGTCATTCTTGACTTTGAACACTTCGCGAACGTTTTGGACACACTGCAGCCAATCATTTATATCGTCTTCTCCGTTGTATTCAGGAACACATTCTTTGATAGTGTTAAAAGGAATATCAAAGGAATTGCTCCGAAGCTTTTCATTTTCGCGTTGCAATTTGTAAACAATGTATTCAAGGGTTGCATTGCTGTTTGATTCCAGGGCTGCATTGCTATTTGCGTTTGAGCTATCAATTGGGAATTTATCGGCATTGATATCGGAATCGAATTTATCTTCACTATCGTTTTCCAGCACTGTTTTCTTGATGTCTTTGCCTCCTTTATTTATTGGGTCATCCGCCATTTTTTCATCGTCTTCTTTGCGCATAAGCATTTGCAACTTCTGCAGAATTTCGTTGTGCGCGTCGGCGCCAGTCTCTTCGTCGCTACCATCGTTTTTGTTGTAATCGTCTGCCTTGCCGCTGCTCAAAGCGTATGCGCCGTCGTTGTCATCGTTAACAATGTCACTGCATTTCTGAGTGGCGTCAGATTTTTGAGTAGCATTTTCTGCATCGTTGCTGTTTTTATCTCCTGGTTTTAGTCCACGATCGGTTGTCGGGACTTGATTCAGAATTTTAACTAATGCAGCCTTGGTGCCGTGTGTTGGCAAGTTTAAACGAGCACACCACATTTTAAGCTCACTTAGAGTTATGTCTTTAATGTCTATTTCTTCCATGATTATAGTTCTTGAATTTTGTTATATTTTGGATCGGCCTTTAATTGATTAGTCACTAATTAACTTGTAAGCGTTTGTAAAACCACTTCTGAATTGTAGTAATGACAAATGCACGTCCGTTTATGTTTGTAGCTTGACCCAGACTGATCTCGCTTCTCTTTATTATTTATTATGTATCCCTATGTGCTCTCTCAGCAAGGCTGTTGAGAGAGTGCTAACAGTTATTGCACGGTAAGCTTACAGACTATGTTAATGTTATGTTATTGCTACAATATTAACAAAAATATTTTTGAAAATTTTTTTTTGCAATCATTCCTAGAATTGTTTCAAGAATTTTTTTGCATCCCAACATTATTTGGAAAAAATCGAGGAAAAAAGTTGAAAAATTGACCTTTTTTAGAACTCAAAATATTCAATGGGTACTTAATGGGTTAAGAATATTTTTGCATCATTTAAACGGAATTTGAACGACCTTTCCAAATATATTTTTTACTGTGATAACTTCACTAACATAGCTGTTAAAGCAAAAATAAGGGTGTACGCATAGTTTTTCTGGCTAGTGTATGTAGTTATTTACCAAAAACCGCAAATAATTAATATTGAAATTATTTTACAATATTTGACAATAGTTATATGTGAGCAAAAAAAATAAAACAAAAAAAATCATTATTTCTGTTTATTATTTTTTTTAAGCTCAAAATAAAACTCACTTTTAATTCGTGGCTTTTGTGTAGGATTTAACCCCAATATTTTTGCACATCCATTTAAAAGAAACCCAGGGAACCCATCAAATGTAAAAAAAAAAAATTATATATGATAACGTAATCTATTTTAAAAGTAATTTTTATTTTGAACGAAAAAATAATAATCAAAAATAATGATTATTTGTGGTATTTTATTTTTTTGGTCAAAATTTATCACTATCATTGAAAAAAATATTTAAAAATCTTTCAATAATCATAACTATGTAATTTTTATAATATAATTCATAATGATTACGGTCCCTGGTATTTACGGAGACACATTTAAAAGAACAGATTTATTTAAAATCATTTCTAATTAAGTTAATTCAATAATTATGACATTTAAAAGCAACCAATGTTGGTTTTAAAAACATTGAAAACAGCTTTTTCAGTAGAAATTTGGGGCTATATTGAAAATGAAAATGTATTCTATGAAATACAAATTAAATAAATTATGCGGCCCCCATTTGATTCAAAGTGCACTACGCCCTTGAAAACCCACAGCCATGTCCATGTCCAAGCCATGTTTTCTTTTATGCTATGCTTTATTCGGGTTACAGTTACAGTTAGAGTTACATGTTCCATGTATATATAGATAGATAGTACATAAAATATCCATGTTATATTGCCAGTTAACTCGAGAGAGTCCGATCTTCTTATGCTCAAATTTCCAGATGAGATAACTAAGGGAACTAAGCACATTTACGATGTGACGCCATCAAGTTCTTCAGCTTCGCTTCATTGTTGTTTAGACTGCAAATTGTTTTTGTTCTGTTTTATTACATTTTGTAGATGGCATTCACATTGGGTCCAGCCTGTACCATAGCATCCTTGTGCACCTGATACTGCAACTCCAACTCCACCTCGTTCAACTGCAGCAGCTGCTTCATTTTCTGGCCAATTGCCAATATGGCGTGCTCATTGCGAGAGTCCTTGGTCCACAAAGCTAGAAATATATATACATATGTAAGTGATATAAATCTGAGACTAATAGAGAGAATAGAGACAGCGAGTTACTTACATATCTTGCTGGCCTTGTTGCGCACATTGATGACTGCACCACAGATTTGATTCGAATATTCGAAGCACTCGCCAATTGTGCACAAGAGCTAGAGAAATAAATTAAAGATGTAAATAAAATTTTTAAAAATATTAAAATCTTTTAAATATATTCTTTTTTGTATAAGCTTTGGCTTGCAGCGCTAGGAATTAAATAAATAATATATTATTTTATAATATATAATATTAAAATCTGTAAAATATATTCTTTTTTAATTTTTTTTTATAAGCTTTGTCTTGTAGCGCTAGGAATCAAATATTAATGAAAAATAAATATTTTTCACGGGTAGGAAAAAATCTCAGGAAACAACAAAGATCATATAACCAAAAATCCAACTTTAATTTATAATATAGTAATTTTATCTGATCTTATCATAAGCTTAAGTTTTTTTATTTATTGACTATTTTTTAGTGCTACAAGTAGAAGAACTTTTAAATTAATATCCCAGGATTATAATTAATAATTTATCTATTATATTGCTTATCAAGTTTACATCTAGTTGAAAACGAAATGAATCTTAATATCAAACTACAAATATCCTAAGATAAATAAATAATAAATTATAAAATATTTTATTTCGAAGTTAGGTATACCAAATATTTACCAAATCGTGCCACAACTTATCCACCAGCTCCTTGAAGTCCTTATCCAAAAACATGACCCAGCGTCCGCCGTCCTTGTTGACATCATCCTCCCACATGGGACTGTAAGACATGAAATTTTCCCCAAATTAAAACGCTTTGAATTTTTGAACAATGCAAATGGAAACACAAAACTGACCGTATGCCATGCTTAAAGACCATATAATCATTGAATACCTTAAGATCCGAAGGTGGCTTTATAAAGTAATAGACGCTAGAAACAATAAAATAAAAACAAATATTTATTAAATGAAGGAAACAATAGATTTGGTAATTTTCTTATCTATGCGGCAACTCTTGAATAAAAAAAAATTTTTTTAATGAATTTAGGTAATAGAATTTTTTGGGTCTCTTCTACTTTTTTTTTAACATAAAAAAAGTGCAACTTTTATCAAAATTTCAAAACTCATTGAAAAATTCTTTCACCTAAATTCATTATAAAATACCCTCTATTTAATACATTTTTATCTCAAGAATTGCCGCATAGATAAGAAAATTACCATAGATTTAAATATAAA
Organism: Drosophila recens; assembly: GCA_037043495.1. NCBI lineage: Eukaryota > Metazoa > Arthropoda > Insecta > Diptera > Drosophilidae > Drosophila > Drosophila recens. Next base: position 229,693 of record JBAMBJ010003217.1, on the reverse strand, counting down.
TTACTTTTTAAACTACCAATTACTTTTTAAACTAGATTTAATATTTAGTTAATTTTGCATTGAGTTATTTTTTAAATTACTTCGTTATATGCAGTGTTGGTAAGCATATCACAGAAAAAGTAGTGTTGGTAAACGGACAAATTAAGTGTCAAATTGCACAAAGCAACGCAAAAGTTCATTATGCATTGAAATTCAATAAAAATAAATAAATAAATAATTTTCTTCATCAATCATTTATGATAATTCCCGCTGAACCGATAAATTTTACCTGAAAAAGTCCTCGACGGTGTTGAAGCTCGTCACATCGCTGAGCATATCGGACCAGGATTTGGTGCGATCGTTCTCCCAGTGCCACAGCGTCCAGGAGTGCTCCAACGGGTGCTTGAAGCACAGATCGTAGTCGATGGAGCTCAGGACCCGATTCAGAGACGGCTGCAACTCGGCGGCGGCTGCATCCGCAGCAGCTGTGGCCGCAATCTGATCGCCGTTGATGTTGACAACGTTGCCGACGACGCCGTAAATATCCTGGCCCGGTTCGGCAATCTCGGTGCCATTGTTGTAACTATCGTAGCCCATTGTCGTCCGATGATGAGTTACTTTCAAATATTTTTGCAATATTATGCCTATTTCGGTTTTATTGGTTTTTTTTTAAGTTTTCACAAAACACGTTTAAAACTTATTACGAAATTAACGTATGAGTATAAAGAATATGAAACTATTCTTGTGTTGCTCGGACGAGTCTAAGAGAATTAATGAATAACTTGGAATTCTGCAAATCATTAAAACTTTAACAATTGACAATTAAACGGCGCCTACTTTTCTACGTTTCTAATTGTCGCTGCAGCGCTGCCAGATAGTTTGTGCTGTCATTGAGCTGACGGCGCTGCCACTTGATTATAGGCATGTAAGCGCATTATGTGAATGTCAACAAATATCAATTCACATTTGCTAGTGCGTCATAAATATTGCATATAAATAATATAATATAAACAAAGAAATCCATGAATAATTTGACGTTCTCAAAGGAAATCGTTTAAGTTTTGGCAAGGCTGTGGGACTTTGAAGTTTTTGGAAGTTTGTTTTAATTCATTTATTAAAAAAAGTTAAAAGTTAAGTTTCTTTAAGTTTATTAAAAAAGAAAACTCAGACGTTTCGCATTCCCATAAAAATATAAAAAAATTCAAAGAATACATAAATTAAAATAAAGGAAATTGTTACAAAATGCACTTTTTAAAGCCAATTCAGTGGAAGGAAGCCTTGGATGCACTTCGCGTCTTTCTGGCCACAAGGGTCTATCAATTGAGATGTCACGCTAATAAAATAAAATGCCAGCAAGCATACGATAAATGCACGAAAATAATAAAATGTGACTCAAATGAGCGTATGCGACAAGGCAAAGCCGAAGTCGAAGTTGAAGTCGAAGGCGAAGCCAAAGGCACTTGGCTGTCTGCCTGACTTGCAGTGCTGCCAATTTAGCTATTTCCCCGCTAGTTCTAGCGGGCTGCAATAAAATAAATTATCTAAAAGCGGCTAGCGGGAAATATAGCTATTTTACAAGCAAAATATTATGTGCCAAGAAGGCGAAAATTGTGGACATCCTCGAAACTTCAAGTATGTAAAAACGGATTACGCCGAGAAAATTAATCTGACATAATTATGAAGTGCTAGCAGAAAGCATAAAAATGATAGGGACAAATCAGTCCTACATAAGTTAAGCTGCAGAAGGCAATAAGTTTGACGAACTTGAGAAATTAAAAAAGGCCTGGATTAAATCATTAAAAATATCATTTCACTACTCCAGCCCTTTTTTTTTAGCTACCAACAAAATTCTCTGTCTATTTCTAGTCTTTTTTAAGGCTAGTTTAGCTTTTTAATGACCCGAAGAGTTGGCAGCACTGCCGACTTGACTTAAGGAGCTGCTCCATTTGCCAACATCATTCTCTCTCTCTCACACACACTCTCTCTCCTGCTTTCTCTGTGTGTGTGTGCAACAGTTTGCTAGCAGTCAATAATCGAAATCGACTTGGGCTTGTGGCAATAAAAATTTGTCTTCGCCGCTTAAGTTTTGCGCCTTGTTGCACAGACAGAAAGAGAGAGAGAGGAAGAGACGGACGGGAGAAGGTGTTGCCATCCCGCCACACGTTGCCACCCTTTCGCGCTGATAATAAAATATGTGAGTCCTTCCTTCCTTGCTTGCCACGCTAGCTGCCTTGGTAAGTAGCTTTGGGGTCCTTTCCTTTTGCTTTTCCTTGTAATGTGCACCATTTGTTGCTGCGGTGTAAAAAGTGCCACCAAAGCCACTATGTGTGTGGCTACAACTTGCTCTTGGCTCTTTTGGCTTGCTGAGTTATGTTAGCCAAGTTGGTACAAAAGTGTGGACTGCCTGTCTGTCGGCCAAAGTCGCACATAAGTTTTTCAGCTTCAATTTACTTAAAAATTCTATTTATTTTAGGTCTTAAGCAGCAGCCACATAAGAGATATTCCCTCTCCTAATTTTTTTTTTCTTCTCTTTAGTTTTTGGTAACAAATCGCATGCATTTTAAGACAGCTTCGGGTGAGTTTATTTGCACTTGATTAACGCAATTGAACACGTCCACAAAAGAAAATATAGATGGTCAAAAGTCACGAACCATTTGCTGCCCAGCTGCAAATATATATTTAATATTTGAATTATTTCCAAGTTATTTGTTAAAGATTTTTTGAGTGTGTATTTACCTGTGTGTGAGCACACACACACCTTTTGTTAAATCCAAACAAATGCTGACTTTAGCGCCAAGAAAGTAAGAAAGATTCGACTTTTGTTTCCAGTTGGGCAACGTTGCTGTTGCTCGCTGCGTATACGTAATATTTTTACAGCGCTTTGCACTTTCAGCTACAGCTGCATAACATGGGTCAGTAAATCTTTTAAAATATTGTAATGTTACTCGCAGGGACGCCAGCAAAAAAGTAAGTAAGCAAAAACAAGGTAAGAGAGTGGGAGAGGAGCGAGCAAAAGAGTGAGAGGGAGAATGAAAAGAGCTCAAAACGAAGCGTCGAGCATCAGCTTAAGCGCTTTGAGTGCTGTGCAGTAAAAACGCCCACGGAATGCCAACAAAAGCAGGCGAAGACAGAACAGAACTTGAGCAGAACAGGACGAGCTGAACAGGACGAGCAGCAATTTTCTTGAGCAGCTCAGCGCAGACAAGAAGCGACTTGGCAAGAAATGAAAATGATTTGAGGCATTAGAATGTGTGCTTGCTCCTGCTCCTTCTCCTGCTGCTCGCAGTTCCTTTATTTGCTCCCACTCCTGCCCTTCTCTCCTGCATCCTCTTCTGCAACTGCTCCCTCTTGTGCTGCTGCTCTCCGTGATGATTCCTGCTTCTTCTCCTACAACTGCAGCTCCTGCTGCTCTCGTTGTTAGAAATTCTTTTTTTTTTGACAACAAAATTGCTTGAGTGCCTCTCTTTCTAGTTTTCTAACTTCATCTCTGTTTTGTCTCCTTCTTTCTCTTTCTCATACTCTTCTGCTTTCCATCTCTCATTGTCTTTCTCCCTCATAATGCTGATTTGTAAAAGATTTGCGCGTTGAAAGCGCCAAGCAGGCGTTGATGCTCGATATAATGCAGCTCGTTTATTGTGCACCTGAATTTAAGATCAGCTGCAGGTAAGGAGCGATAACAAGTAGAAGAAGAGAAAGAACCACAACAACCAAAAGACAAGCTAACGAAGTTAAAAGTGTCAAAAACAAACGAAAAGCTAAACAACCTACAATAAAGCAATAATTAAAAAAAAATTGCTTATAGAAATCGTTTAAGAACTGTCAAAACTATAAGAATTCGAAATTTCATAACAAAAAATTGAAAACAATTATATTTATTAAAGAATAAAATGAACGTTAATTAATAAAATTGAAATTCAACATTATTGAAGGCAATACTGCTTTCCTGTTGTGACAATCATTTCTTTGCGTGTGCTGTTGGACTATGGAATAATCTGCCTCTTAGCCTTAAAGCAATTAGAAGTGAAACACAATTTAAAGTAAAATTAAGGACACCCCTTTCTTAGAATAAATACAAAACATTACATATGCATATATAAAATTTCCAAAATGGTTATTCATAGTTGCTAGTAATAAGAATAATTATATTGTCAATCAATTTTAATTTTAAGTTAATCGATTTTCCTTAAAATTCATTCTGACTAGAGCTTTTATCTTAAGTAATCTTATATACTTAGCGCTAGAAAGAAAAACGAATAAATACAAATTATTTAATAGGTAATGTTTTTCGAAATCGGATAATATTTGACAAAGTTATCAGAGTTTGAATTTCTACAAAACAATTTTCAAAGTTTAGAAATGTATGAAAACATCTCGAACTAAATTTAAGAAATTACACAAATTAAGAACATTTAGTTGCACCATTTATGATCAGATTTTGTAAGATTTGACAAAGTAATGAAAGTTAAAAATGTTGCAAAAATTAAAAAAAAATCTCATTTTTTTTGGAATGGTTTAAATTGCCTTAATTGATGAAAATTTATGTGCAGTAGATTTTAGCTGTTGCCTCGAAAATCAAACGACGACATTTGCCGCAAAAGCCAGTGGCTGGCCAGTGCCAGCCAGGCACAAGGCGCCTTAAGGCCAACTGGCAAAGACAAAAGCAACAGCTTCCTGCCACATGCCTCCTGCCACCTTGTAACTGCCACCTGCCACCAGTCAGGTGGCCTGTCAGCAACTTGCCTTGGCAAAAATATTGTGCTAAATGCTTTTGTGTTTGGCTCGACGAAAGACAACAACAAAATGCTCAAGCAGATGAGGCTGAGATGGCGACTGGAGTTGGAGATGGAGATTTGGAGATTGGAGACTGAAGACTTGGCCCAAACCCAACCCAACCCAAAAGGCCAGGTGAAAGTCATTTCACGCTGTTGTAGCGCAAAAGATTAAAATAATAGCAGCGCGTAAATTAAACAGAGAGCCAGCCAAAGACACCGCAACCACCTGAGTCACCGCAGCACGAACAACGCACCAATCACACAGACTCTTCTGCTTCTTCTTCATCTCTCACACACAAAGACATTTCGCATTCTTTTGTGTGTTCCCTTTGTCTGTGTGTGCGTGTGTGTGTGTGGTCTGGCACTAAGACCATAAGACGCTTAGCAGCTAGCGGGCATGGGCAATACTTGCGCCATTCGCACCATCTGACGTGCCACCAACAGCAGCAGCAACAACAACAACAACGACAGCAACAGCAACAACAACGCGTTGTCAGCACTTCATTTTGAGCCAACATGCCGCGTGCTTTACTTAATGCGACTGACAAGGGGGAGTGGCAGGGGGCGGCAGGGGAACTGAGGGGACTGAGCGCCTTGCAGTTGCATTTCTTTATGGGTATTATGATTGGCAGGCGACAAAAGTTAACAAAAAGAAATTGTAAAATTTAAAACTTTAATATAAATCGAACAAATATAATAAAATATTTTAAAAAATCTGTAAAACTTATAGTCAAAATTAGCAATTAAAATTAAATATTATATATATCTATATGCTGAAGAATTACTTCCATATTTTACATATAAAAATAAAAAAACTAGTCGGCGGTGCTACAGTCGAGCGGTACTCGACTGTCGGAGACCCCGTACTTATTATAAAGATATCTCAAACAACAAAAAGATTTTCATACTAAGACTTAATTTGGACTGATCGTTCCTATGGCAGCTATATGATATAGTAGTTCGATTCCAACCAAATTTGGTCAGTATGTCTGGGACCATCTTTTAAGCATGTTCTGTCAGTTTGGTTGAAATATCTCAAACAGCAAAAAAGTTTTTCATACTAAGACTTTATTTTCAACTGATTGTTCCTATGGGAGCTATATGATATAGTAGTTCGACTCCAACCAAATTTGGTCAGAATGTCTGGGACCATCTTTTAAGCATGTTCTGTCAGTTTGGTTGAAATATCTCAAACAGCAAAAAAGTTTTTCATACTAAGACTTTATTTTCAACTGATTGTTCCTATGGCAGCTATATGATATAGTAGTTCGATTCCAACCAAATTTGGTCAGTATGTCTGGGACCATCTTTTAAGCATGTTCTGTCAGTTTGGTTGAAATATCTCAAACAGCAAAAAGTTTTTCATACTAAGACTTTATTTTCAACTGATTGTTCCTATGGGAGCTATATGATATAGTAGTTCGACTCCAACCAAATTTGGTCAGAATGTATGGGACCATCTTTTAAGCATGCTCTGTCAGTTTGGTTGAAATATCTCAAACAGCAAAAAAGTTTTTCATACTAAGACTTGATTTTCAACTGATTGTTCCTATGGGAGCTATATGGTATAGTAGTTTGATTCCAACCAAATTTGGTCAGTATGTATAAGACCATCTTTTATGCATGTTCTGTCAGATTGGTTGAAATATCTCAAACAGCAAAAAAGTTTTCCATACTAAGACTTGATTTTCAACTGATTGTTCCTATGGGAGCTATATGGTATAGTAGTTCGATTCCAACCAAATTTGGTCAGTATGTATAAGACCATCTTTTATGCATGTTCTGTCAGATTGGTTGAAATATCTCAAACAGCAAAAAAGTTTTCCATACTAAGACTTGATTTTCAACTGATTGTTCCTATGGGAGCTACTTATATGATATAGTGGTCCGATCCAAAATCTAAAACAAACTCGATCTGCTCTTAATATAGACGAACCTACATACCAAGTTTGGAGTCTCTAGCTCTTATAGTCTCTGAGATCTAGGCGCTCTTACAGACGGACAGACGGACAGACGGACATGGCTATTTCAACTCGGCTGTTGATGCTGATCAAGAATATATATACTTTATGGGGTCTGCCACGCCTCCTTCTGCCTGTTACGCACATTTTTTTTGTGACAAAGTTAATAGACCCCTTTACTTTTTTAAAGTACGGGGTCTAAAAATTTTTGTTGTACAGTTGCATTTCTTTATGGGTATTATGATTGGCAGGCGACAAAAGTTAACTGACGGAAATGTAAGCAAATGGACTAACAATCAAAGTACTAAAGAATTTATTTATTTAATTTAATATTTTTATTTATAAATATTTCTTTTTAATATTTTTTACTTAGTTATTTAATGATAAAAAAAAATTAAAAAAATAAAAAAAAAATTAAAAAATATAATTCAAAATTAAAATTACATTTTATATAAATTAATATTATGGAGATTTACTTTTATTAAAATGTGAGATTTTTTAAAATTTGTCTATTTTTCAAATCTTTGAAGTCGCACAACTTTGTCAAAGTTTAACATACATATTTCAACAAGTAGTGTATTTTTGAACATTGTTAAAAACTGACTCTGCACTTAAATTTCTTAATTTTGAGGTTTTCAAAATTTTCTTAAATTTGCCTATTTTCAATATTTACCCCTTTACCAATTTTCAAAAATTTGAAGTCTCCTTACTTTGTCAAAACTTAACATTTTTGGATAAGCAATGACTTTTGAATCATTTTTTTGCCTCTAAATTTAATCTGCATTTAAAGTTTCTAAATAAGAGCTGTGGGCAGAGCTTGCAAATAACAGTTGACCCTTTCAAACTGTTCAAAAATAACTCTCATTTACTGACTTTTTGAGCAAAGAGTCAGAGATGAACCGTTCACATAGTATTTTGAACGAATCGGTCTTCGCTCAGCTAACAATCTTTTTATTTGTTCCCCTTTTGCACTGGTTATTCCCTGACCGTTTTGATGTGAGCGAAGAAAATAAATCTCGTTTGCGTTTGTCACTTGTCACTTGTCTTTCTGACTTAAGTGCGTTGGGTAATAAAGGAAATATGGGCCGTTGTTGAGTTAAATGCAGAATAAATAAATAAATATATATGTACACATAATTAAAGTATTGAGAAATTATGTTTTTACAAATTATTAAAATAATTTTCAGGTCAGATATTTTTCAGGAGTTTTACGGAAACGAGAGGGCAACATTGTAAGCAAGGCAAAATAAAGAAAATAAAAGAAAACAACCGTTTGCGCTGAGTAATTCATTTTTTCTCTCCTCTGCTGACTGTCAATATGTGAGCGCTCAATCGGTTCACTCTCTACAAATTGTTATTGAAAGAGAGTTACTAGAATAGTTTAACTCAGCCTACTCAACCGAAAACAAAAAGTATGAGAATCGAATTTTTCTTCTCAGAGAGAGAGCAAGCGTGCATGATTTTTTCGGTTATTTTCGTGAGTAGATCGCAAAGGGAAAAACGGTCAACTGTTATTTGCGAGCTCTGCCTGTGGGTATTCAAAAATATATATCAAATTAGAAATTTTGTAAATTTGCTTAATAAAATAAACATTTCTTATTACTTAAGGGTATTTGTTTTATATTGAACAGATTCCTAACGATGCAAAGTAATTATATCATCCTTGCTTTAAAATATTATACCTAATTTTGTTTTCTTTATAATTTTAAAATTTAATCATGTTAACATTAATCATGTCATGTTAAAATATAAATAAATATGAAAAAATAAATAAATATTAAAAAATAAAACCTAAATTTAATCTACTCAAGAAATACATTTGAATATTAAGGTTCAAGTTTAGGACAAGTTGAATTTGTGGCAGTTCATACTTTACATATCGCAATTGACAAATTGGTCACCTGGACAATTGCACACACCTTTGCAGAGTGCACAATACACATACATATAGGAAAAGGTATTATGATCTGAGTCTGGGCGTATGTTGCAGTTGGGGAAGGGGTGGAGGGTTGCTGTTGGAGGAAGGGGTTTTGGCTACGCGCTGATTCGTTAAGCTGCCACACAGCCAGACTCTAGTATGTTGCCTATTTGCCGCATGCCTCACGCTTCATGCCACATCGCCACCTCTCCTGTGGCATGTCCTTTTTTCGACTTGTTCATCTGCTGCTGCTGCTGCTTCTTCATCAACGTTTCGTGTGCGCTTAATGCTTTATGTTCTGCCAGCTTTTGTTGTTGCTGCTGTTGTGTATGTTGCTGTTGCAAGGTACTTTGCTTTTGTTCGATGAAACGTAAAAATAGCAACAAGCAAACGAAAACTCATTTTTAGACAATGCCACATAATTCCAACGGATGCGGATAACGTATACTTCTTCTTCCTTTTCCATTTTGTTGTTGTTGTAATGGGGTATGTTGCTGTTGCGGTTGTTGCTGCTGCTGCTGCTCATGTTTACAATTTCAATGCGTCTTTTCTGCTCGCTGCTCTTCAAAGCAACCGCAAAGAAGTTGCTTACGCGCTGTCAGTTTTTATAATGAATCTTGGGTTGTTTCCATCCCCCACCCCTTTGTAACATCCTTTAAGCCCGCCAGCAACATGCCGCCGTCGACAACATCTGCTTGGTTTTTAGCTTGGTTTCGGTTTCTCGACTCAAAATTTGCGTATTTTGTGCTCGCCACACGCACAAACATGACTTTTGAGCCCTTAACACACACACACACACACACACATGTTAGCCTGTTGCTGCTGCTGTGTGTGAGTTGTTGTTGTTGCTGGTCATTTACGCCCATTTAGACACATTTAACAAAGTCAACAATCAAGTCAAAAAGTTCTGTCAGCCTGTTCGAGTTGAGGTCGTAGCCAAAGTTGAAGTTGAAGTTGAGGACCAAACGATAATTGCCAAAAAAAAAAAGTTTTTACCTCACACTCCACTCCCCCCACTCCCCCCCCCACTCTCTGACCCTCCCCCTACTTGTGGTTAGCTGAATTTCGATGAAATTGAGGCAACTTGAGCTGCTTAGAAAGATCTCGTGTATACCATTAAATCATTATCCGACTTTGGCTGTCGGAGCTGTTGACGCATTTGGGTTTCAGGCCTCATTAGCGACAGCAACAACAGCAACAACAACAGCAACTGAATATAGAAACAGCAACAGCAGGTGTCAATTTTAATTTAGTGCCTGTGCTTTTGGATATTGGTTCCGTTGTCTGTTTTGCCAGCTTGTGGCTTTTATCATCGAGATGTCTGTGCACTCGGAGAAATGTCTTTGGATTTAGCACTTTAATTAAGCACAAATTAAGGTCGATTGGAAAATTATTTAAGCATAGCATAAGTTGCGAGAAAAGTAAGTTATATTAAATAATATATATTTTTAGACATTTGATTGTTATAAAAGGTGCTTTATGGGAAAAATCTTAATATAAGTTAAAGGTTTGTAGAGTGAAAAATTCTTTAAATACTTTATGTAACTCAGAAATGGTTTTTCTAAGATTATGGACAGGAAAGAATTGTTAAAAAATTTGTTTTTGAGAAAATATAGAAATTCTCAAAAGAAAAGTTCTATAACTCTTAAAATAAATCTGAAAATTGTATATTTACTGTCTGCAATTCAGTAAAAAATGACGGTATTAAATTGTATGATAATATTCTTTAATTCTGTTTCTTAAAGTAATATGCTTTTTAAATAAATGAAACAAAAAAAATAATAACAATAAGAATTTATATGAAGACCTTAAAATAAATTTAAAATAATAGTTTTTAGAAAATTATTAACAACGGTTTTTAAAAAGCTCTAATTTAAATTCGATTTTTTTTTAATTAGCATTTAAAAAAAAATTTGTTTTTTAATAAATAAAAAAAATTTAAAATACTAAGTCTTTATATGAAAAAAGTTAATAGGTATTTAAAAATTCTTCAAAACGGTCTTTAAAAATCTTAAATTTAAATAAATTTTACCCAGTAGAATATTCAATAAGAAAGTTAGAAATACCATCAATTTATACCTATTGCTAAAAGGCTGATTTGAGGATTTACAGGTCGAAGTAAAAATATCTACATATCTTTCTATATATCTATCTATCTATCTATCTTTGTATTTAAAAACTCAAGACATTCAACTTAAATTTAGTTTGTTAGATTTTCAGACACTGTTTTCTTCAGAGTGTACACTGTACATATCTCATATTTGACAGTCTCGTGGTCTCTGCGGTAATCATGGCCAACATATAAATTTGTTATATTGCTATATATTAGATGGCTCAGATAGCTCAGATACTTGTGGGCAGACAGACAGACGGACAATCGACAGTCTTAATTGATATGCAGAGCGTCAATTGGCTCGACTTGGAATCTAGTTGAAATGCTTTAAAAGACGCTAATGAAGCCACTGAAATATTTGCGTGAACAAACGCTGCGCATGCCAAACAAGGCCACAACGACAGTCAAGCTTCGCTATAACAAAAATGAATATATACGAAGGAAATAAAAATAATAGGCTATATTTTCGATTTAAATAATTAAAGTTGTTTATCAAAATTCCTCATATAAATATTGCCTCTGGTTTTGTGTTGCTATTTTTGTCTTTACTGTACTAAAAAAATAATATGCCTTTTTTATAAATACATATATAAAGAGAGGCAATATTATTATTATTATTACTTTAAATTCCTGCCATTAATTTTGAATCTTGTTCTGTTTTCAAAGTAATTTAAAGTTAGTAATAAATTTCCTGCAATTAATATTGCAACTTTTTTTTGTTTTGTTCTTTTTACAGTGTGCTTACTGTAATTAAATGATATGTCTTCATATATGTACATGCATATTTTTATAAGGCGAGTAAATATTAAAGAATATAAGTATTATCCTTGAAATATTTAAAGTTGCATAAAAAAAAATTCCTGCCGTTAATATTACATCTAGTTTTATTTTTGTATTGATCTTCTCCTTGTTTTGTTTTGTTCTTTGAACAGTGTCTCCACTGTAATTAAATGAAATGCAATTGATATGTTGATTGAAACTTAAACTTTTATTTTATTTCGTTAACAAAATCACAAGCAGGCTAAGCTGGAAATATATATGGCCAGCCATGTGGCTAAAACATGGCGCATTATTCCCATGGATCACTTCTTACTTCTTCAGCAGCAGAGGGGCGGCAGCGGCGTAGGGGCGTGCCACGTAGGGAGCGGCAAAGGGGGCGGTGTAGGCCAGCGGAGCAGCGGCGGCATAGCGGGTGTAGGGCGAGGTGTAAGCGGCGGCGAAGGGGGAAGTGTAGGCAGCGGCAACGGGGGCGGTGTAGGCGGCGGCAGCGAAGGGGGCGGTGTAGGCAGCGGGGAAGGCGGCGGCGGTGTAGGCTGCGGGGAAGGCGGCGCTGTGGGCGACCTGGTGGGCGGAGTAGCTGGAGGCGTAGGGCGCCACGTAGGCAGCGCTGCCGACGACAGCAGCGGCAGGTGCGGTGTAGGCCAGAGGAGCGGCGGCCAAGATGCCCGGCTTGGCCGAAGCCACGGCCACAACAGCGAAGAAGCAGACGGCGAACTAAGGAGTAAAGATTGCCAATTTATGAACATAACTTTGTATCTTTTCAGTGTAAATTTAAAATTAACTATAAATATTTTGTTTAATTTTTATATGAATTTTTTTATACTTTAATTTTTACTTAATTGGTCAATTGCACTTAATTGACATTAAATAAATAAATAAATATATAGTTATATATAAATATATAATTATATATAGTTATACTTACGAATTTGAACATTTTGAGTGTTGGTTTTGGTTTTGGACTGTGCAGTTGTCAGCTGTTGAATGAGCAGTTGATTTGTGATGCCAAACTGTTGGCCAGCTTGTGCTTTTATAGCTATGGCCAACACTTGCACTTTTTTTGGTTTTAATTTCTTAGCCCTCTTCGGATCAGTTATGCTGATCACGTGCCCAGTTGCCAAGTCAACGACTGGCGACAAAGACAGAGACAAAGACAAAGACAATGTTGTCCATGTTGCGCATGCGCAATTCTTGGCCAGCAAATTCAGCTGCTCTGGGCTTAATGTCTTAGCCAAGTGCGTGCCTGGCGTCCGTTACTTTTGACGCGATTGACACTTGTCCATGACCTTGAGCTGCAGTTTAATTGGGACTTCTGTTGACGGTTGTTGACGGTATTACCACTCTGGTAATACGGTAGCCCATTAAACCTCTGATTAACACGATCAATTGTCAAGTTGTACATTTTTTGTTTATTGATTTGATTTGTTGACTTGGTCAGTGAATTTCATAAAAATGCGAACATTTTTCATGAGACTTTTAAAAGATTTCAGAAAAGACTCAATTTATAATTTATTAATTTAATATTGAATAAGAGAAATTAATAATTTGATTCCCATTTATAAACTAAATTATATAAAGAAAACGAAAGAAGGAACTTCAATTAAATTTTATGTAATTTATATGAGCAATTTAACCTTTCCAAATATTAAATAATAAAAAATTATATTTTCTTTTAAATACATATATATGCATATTGTATAAATTTAAATAATTTAAATAATGTTGTATTAAAACCTTAACAAATTTCATTAGAAATGTCATCAAACATTAAAAAGATTTCTGGAATGTTAATATGAATTAACTAATATGAATAAATAAATAAACTCAAATTTTTAAACTTACAACATTTTTTTTATTATAATTTGTATAAATTCAGTTTTACTATATACAGTTGAACTTCCATAACTCGAACTTCTATAACTCAAATTTCTTTCTAACTCAAGCTAAATAAGTGGCAGTAAAATTAATAAACTCTAGTAAAAAGAACTCCTATAAGCCGAATATCTCCATAACTCGAACCTTTACTTTGGATAATGCTGTATTCGAGTTAGGGAAGTTCAACTGTACTTATTTAATTTGTATTTAAGAATTTTGCAAATTTCATTAGAACTTTTCATAAAACTTTTAAAATAATACTATAATGTAACTCATTGTATTTGAAAAAAAAACTCAGATTTTTAAACTTATAAATTGTATTATTTATATTTTCTTGTGTAATATAATTTTTACTATATACGTATGTAGTTATTTAATTTAATGTGTAAATTCAAATCAAGTCAAATTTTTTGATTTAATATTGTTCAACAACTCGTATTTAACGGTAAATAAAAAAAAATTAAATAATTTAGCTTTTCTGAAAGAGGCATTAAGGTTTTGTTTTCCTATCAAGAGCAAAACCGTCAAAACAGTTAACCAAGTCAACGGCTAACGGCGATGTTCGCTGCATTTGTAAACGCGGCCTTCATCGGCGGCCCTTGGATCTGGAATTGGAACTGTGAATTGGGATTGGGATGCGTCATGTCTCTGTGCAGTGTTTAGTTGGACGGTATAAAAGCCCGCGAGTTGCCCAAACTCAACATCAAACAACGCTCCGAGCTTCAAGTGTCTGCACACAAGTCAAAAGCCCAAAACAACCAAAATCAACATGAAATTCGTAAGTAGCCAACTCCTGTTCCTGCTCCTGTTCCTGTTCTTCCTCCTGCTCCTTCTACATCTCCTTCTCCACTTGCTCATCCACAGTTCGCCGTCTGCTTCTTCGCTGTCGTGGCCGTGGCTTCGGCCAAGCCGGGCATCTTGGCCGCCGCTCCTCTGGCCTACACCGCACCCGCCGCTGCTGTCGTCGGCAGCGCTGCCTACGTGGCGCCCTACGCCTCCAGCTACTCCGCCCACCAGGTCGCCCACAGCGCCGCCTTCCCTGCAGCTTACACCGCCGCTGCCTACACCGCCCCCTTCGCTGCCGCCGCCTACACCGCCCCCGTTGCCACCGCCGCCTACACCGCACCAATTGCCGCTGCCTACACCGCCCCCGTTGCTGCTGCCTACACCTCCCCCTTGGCCGCTGCCTACACCTCCCCCTACACCCGCTATGCCGCCGCTGCTCCCCTGGCCTACACCTCGCCCCTGGCTGCTCCCCTGGCCTACAACGCTCCCCTCCTGCTGAAGAAGTAAAGCTCAAATATGTGACCAATTGTTGAGATCCTGTGTAAATAAAGATTTCTAGATATGCTCGAAAAAAATAACCGAAAACCAACTGCAGTAAATTATTTGAAGCTCAATAGTATTAATTTTAAAAATTAAATTTTTTCCAGCACTGTCCACTTTTTCCATACTAACCCCTTAACACTTTTTTAAAAAGTTCCAACTCCCATAAAGTGACCTATTTCCCTGTGGAATGTCAAGATTTTCACTGTCTTTCATTTGATTCTGCATCAAAATCATATTAATTTTAAAAACTTAATTTTTTTGCAACACTGTAAATATTTTCCATACTTTTTTCTTGATTCTGCAACAAAATTTTATTGAGTTGAAAAATTTAATTTTAATTACTGACCCTTTTTTCACCAATAAATTAACCTTTTTCGAAAATCTTCGAACTCCCATATCTTTGTCAAAACATAAGTAGTTTTTTAGATTTTCAGCTATGTAATATATGTATGTATATGCAACTCTTTATGTATGAAGTAGTATCTTTAGAATCCAGTCCTGCAATTCCTTAGTTCAATTATTACATTTACTTTTATTATGCTTCCGTCTTCAAATTATTAATTAAAGAGAAAAAGAACTTATTAATTCACACATTACATAATCCGCAAGTATTTCCTTATTACAATTTCATAATTCGCACTTTCTCGCAGCTTGATTAAATTTCTGCTCCATATGTTCATAATGCATGCATAATAATCACTTCTCTCCATCTCTCTCTCTTTCTTCCTCTCTCTCTCTCTCTCCGCTTGTAACAGCTAATTCCTTTGCGCTCTTTCCCCCCTCATTCGCTGTCAGCTTCACAACTGTACTTAAAATCTTATTGATAAACAGTTCGCCCCCAAACCACAATTCAATGGAAAATTAATTAACAAATGTCATAAATGGGTTGAAAACAAAAAAGAGTTCAACACTTGGCTGATGAAGAGGGGAGTGTGAAGTGGAGAAAGGGGGAGAGAGAGAAAGGGGGAGACAGTGGAGTGGAAAATGCAGCGCTTAAATCGCACTAATTAGAAGTATCGAGTGTGCGCTTATCAAGGGGGCCATATCAAGGTGTTTACAATGCCAAACATCAACCCAACATACATACTTACACACACATACACACACACACATACACACACACACACACAGTCAAATATACACACACTCCAAAAAGTGTTGAAGCGTGAATTTTGCTTAAAAATGCCAATTACGCGATTTCTGCAAGGCAAAGAAGGAAAGAGAACGAGAGCGAGAGAGTGTGAGTGAGTGGGAGGGAGACTGAGAAGTGAGGGTTGATATACATATGTATGTATAAGGGTTGATGTGTGTATGTAAGTGAGTGTCTATAACATGCCAACAACAAAGTTGTGCGAATATTTCAGCTTTCAGTTGTTGCTGCTGCCACAGTTGATGATGTTGTCGCTGCAACATTTCTCCTTCTCTCCCTCTCTCTGTTCCTTTCTCTTACTCCTTCTCCTTCTCTTCGCTCCTTACGCTCTTCAAGTGCTTGCCTTGTGACTGTGCATACGCAAAATGTCTGGTTCTTTTGTGAGTAGGCGTGGCAGGTCGCCTACTAAATGCACAATCATGTTTGTTGCAATTGAAAATTACCCGGCAGCAACATGCACAGCAACAGCAGCAGCAACAATAGCAGCAACAACAGCAACATATTTATTTTGTCACTTGATGTCTGGCCATCATTTTGTGTGGCAGTTGCAATGTTGCACTCGCTTTCATTGTCAACTTTGCTGCATGTTGCAAGTACATAAATTGAATGATTCAACATATTGGTTAATCCTTCTAAAAGCTTTGATGCAACATGCAACAATACAAAAAAAAAGCGCAGCCACAATTCTCAAGTGACCCTCGCATATCAAAGAAGTCGCTGCCTCGCCCCATTCCAACGCCGCCCCCTTCCTTTGATGGGGCATGGCTAAGTGGCAACGAGTAATTAAAAAGAAATGTGCACAAAAAAAGACGCAAAGAAATATGTGTGCGCTCCGTTTGCCTGTCACAAAGACTTATCCGCCCCCCCCCCACTCCCTCCCTTTCCACTCCCCACACCCTTAGGGGGCAGCCCCCTGGCAATGTACAATGGTGCGTTTAGGTGAAACTGCGTGCAAAAATTTTTAAATTTTAAACTAGTTGAGTAATCGGTCTGAAATTTGAAATATATGTTTTAAAAATTTAAAAAACATATTTTGGGAAGAAAATAAATGTAGGCGTGGCCTTATAAAATGCTTAGATTAACGGTCAAAACCATTTTTAATTTTTACCATAGATAAAATTTAAAAAATCGGAACATCAAAATTTACAAAAAAAAATATAAATATTATTGAAAATTTTAAAAAATATTATGGGTGTAAAATAAAATTATGCGTGGCCTTATAAAGTGCTTAGATTAACGGTCAAACTCATTTATAATTTTTACCAATGTATAAAATGCTAAAATGCAGAAAAACAAAATTTACAAAAATAATTTTATTCTTCTATCTTCTCTGTTTTAAATTTTAAAATATTTTTATTTTATTGAAATTTTTTCTCATATTAAAAGTAGTAGTAATTATAAAAAATGTATAAAACTGTCATTCTGCTATTATAGAATATTTTACAAATAATAACAAATTTCAAAGCTTCAAATTGTATAAGATTTAGCAATATTTTTCTAAAGTTTGCTGAAAATATAATATAAAATGTTAGATATTATTAAATTAAAAAAAAAAAATTTTAATATTTTAAACTGTTATGAGGAAAAACTAAAAACTTCAATTTTAATAATTACTTAAGAACTTTTACTTAAAAAAAATAAACTTAAAAATGTATTTTTGATTATAAAAATTTAAATTTTATATAATTATGATTATTGATCTTGATTATATGCATCAAAATTAATGAATAAAATTGTCTTTTATTTAATCAGCTTTTTTTTGGTCAGCCGATCCACAGTGCAATCGGTTTGGCGTATCCAAGTTAGGAGCTGTGCAAACTGTGTGAACTGTGTGGGGAAAAAGCTGCGTAAAATATGCGCCACTTTAGCCTTACGAACTGAGTTTATTGCCATAATAAAGGCGTCTCCAAAATGGGCGGGGCAGCAGCTGTGCAAGCGCGTTAATGCGTCGCTCAAGTGCCGTAAAACGTGAGCGACATTTGCACATACACACACACATACCATACTCACTATACTCCTGACAGATCCTTGAGGCAAGTCTATTATAAATTTTTGTTTTGAATTTGTCTAGAAATGCGTGCGACATTTGACGGCGGCTGCTGCCTTTAAGTGGTTTCAACAAATTATTCATGACAAAGTGCCACCAAATCCAAAGAAAGGGAGCGTGAGAGGTGGATAAAGAGGGTAGGGGTGGGTAACCCTAGGGGGTTGCAAGATTGCCAATCACTACGTGCAGCTACGGAAATCAGGGCTGCAAAGCTCAAGTATCTAAATCTTAAAAGAGCTGAAGTTTAATTGCTAACATTAATTTTTTAACAATGAATTAATTAGTTAATATTTATTATTTAATTTATTAATTAAAAACACAAACATTTTTAACAGTTTTATGTTTTTTTTTTATTTAAATTATTAAATTATTATTCTACTTTTTTATTTAACGCATTCAGCCCAAAAGTTGCTTGTGAATTTAATTTCATTTGTTGCTAATCAATCTATAAAATTTCAAATACAGAATTTACAATATATCAAACTTTAAGTTTCTTATAAGAATCTCCAAACTTTAAGTTTCGTATAAGAAACTTTCGCAAAAAGCTTTTAATTAAAGTGCAGCTTTCAAAGCTTTTCTCATTTGTTGTTGATCAACCGCTCAATTTAATCTTATTACATTCACACTTTTATCTTATAAAATGCTTTCATTAAACAACTTTTATCAAAATGCAAGCTACTTATAAGAACCTTTCGCAGAAAGCTTTTAATTAAAGTGCAGCTTTTAAAGCTTTATTCATTTGCTATTAATCAACCTTTCAATTTAATCTTATTAGATTCACACTTTCATCTTATAAATGCTTTCTTAAAACAGCTTTCATCAAAATGAAAGCTCCTTATAAGTAAGTTTCGCAAAAAGCTTTCAACTAAAGTGCAGCTTTCAAAGCTTTTCTCATTTGCTGTTGATCAGCCCCTCAATATAATTTTATTATACAGTCGAACTTCCCTAACTCGAATCACCATTATCCACGAAAAAAGTTCGAGTTAGGGAGACTTCGAGTTAGGGAAGTAGAATTGTATGAAATTTGCCTAGTATTGCCACTCGATTTTGTTCGAGTTAGAGAGACTTCGAGTTAGGGAAGTTCGAGTTAGGGAAGTTCGACTGTATTCACATTTTCATCTTATAAAAAACTTTCTTTGAACAGCTTTTATAAAAAGCTTACAGTTTAAATGCAGCTTTTAACATTTGTCTGCCTCTACAGTCATATATTAATATAAATAATTACAAGTGAAAATTGCAAGAAATACAATTCTTGTGGGTATTGCTTAAACTTAATTTCTTTAACAATTTGCACAACTTTCAATTAATTTCTTTCTGCTGCTTTCATTAAGCCAAGAGAGAGGTGTGTGTTAAAGTGTGTGTGTATTGCAAACTTTTGTATTTTATAATTGGTTTATGGCCTTTGTGAAGCGACTCGGGAAGCCACATTTCAATTGGTTTTTGCGCAAAAACCTAATCAAATTACCGAAAAGGCCGCAGCACGTGCCAAATGCGTTTAACATGCGACTACAACAATAATAAAAGTAAAATGAAAAATACAAAAACTAAAATAAAATAAAATGAAAAAAACTGTGCCATTCAAAGACGACTGTCAAGACGCCAAAGCGTCAAAAGTCAATCGAGTCAACGGCTAACGGCGATGTTCGCTGCATTTGTAAACGCGGCCTTCATCGGCGGCCCTTGGATTTGGAATTGGAACTGGGATTGGGATGCGTCATGTCTCTGTGCAGTGTTTAGTTGGACGGTATAAAAGCCCGCGAGTGGCCCAAACTCAACATCAAACAACGCTCCGAGCTTCAAGTCTCTGCACACAAATCAAAAGCCAAAACAACCGAAATCAACATGAAATTCGTAAGTAGCCAACTCCTGTTCTTCTTCCTGCTCCTTCTACATATCCTTCTCCTCTGTCTCATCCACAGTTCGCCGTCTGCTTCTTCGCTGTCGTGGCCGTGGCTTCGGCCAAGCCGGGCATCTTGGCCGCCGCTCCTCTGGCCTACACCGCACCTGCCGCCGCTGTCGTCGGCAGCGCTGCCTACGTGGCGCCCTACGCCTCCAGCTACTCCGCCCACCAGGTCGCCCACAGCGCCGCCTTCCCCGCAGCTTACACCGCCGCTGCCTACACCGCCCCCTTCGCTGCTGCCGCCTACTCCGCCCCAGTTGCCACCGCCGCCTACACCGCACCAATTGCCGCTGCCTACACTTCCCCAGTCGCCGCTGCCTACACCTCCCCCTTGGCTGCTGCCTACGCTTCCCCCTACACCCGCTATGCCGCCGCTGCTCCCCTGGCCTACACCTCGCCCCTGGCTGCTCCCCTGGCCTACAACGCTCCCCTCCTGCTGAAGAAGTAAAGCACAAATATGTGACCATTTGTTGAGATCCTGTGTAAATAAAGATTTCTAGATATGCTCGAAAAAAATAACTGAAAACCAACTGCAGTAAATTAGTTGAAGCTTAATGAGAAAGAAAGTTTGTATGCCGAAGATCTGATACTCTTGCACCGTCCAGTATTTAGTTGTTGACTTACTAAAAAAAGCACAGAATGTGCGATTGGTATAGATAGCTCAGGAAAACAAGAATTTGATTATACAAAAATTCTTCTTTATTTATTTATTTTAATAATCCGATTTTAGTTAAATTTAATCAGAGAAAACAACAAAGTTTTTCAAAAGATATTTTTTATATATTTTATTTATTAACTTAACGTCGGCTAAGAGCAGTTTATTAAACTAAAAATGGAAAAAATGAATGTATTAAACAATTTTAATTTGAAACAAAACTAGTTTTAGTTGTTAACTTTCGATTGATTGAACTCTTAGCAGCTATTTAATATTATGATTCGGTTCAGCCATCTTTGATATAGAAATACCTTTAAAAAATAACAAACCTTGCCAAATTTAAGCAGAATAGCTTTAAAAATAAGAGAACATAACTAAGAGACCAGTTAATAAAAGTAACACATTTTATTAAATAACAATAATACCCTCTTGCAGGGTATAATGAACTCCCAGTCGTAGCCTGCGCCTTTAAGTTAATGCCTGGCTGGGTGGTTGGTAGGTTGCTTGGTTGCTTGGTTGGTTGGACTGACTTTATGCTTCACTGTACTTTGCATGGCAACAATTTGTGGCAGCGGGCAGTTTCAAGAGTTTTGGCCTTATCGAAATTGAAGCATCTGCGGGCAGTCGGCATTGCCATTACCCTGGATCTCAGTCAGCTGCACCTGCTGCAAGTTGCAAGTTTTTCTATTTAAAAAAGGATTTCTTTTATAAGCGAGTAGAGAGTGTATGAAATATGCTTCCTTTCAGCGCTTCCTGCCCCCCAAAGCGACAGTGAAGTTTTCTGCTTGACTTTGTCGACTTGCCTCAGAGCGCGTTGAAAGCGTTGAGAGAGAGAGAGTGCTGAGAAGGAAGAGAAGTAAAAAGCAGAGAAGCCCAGAGGAGGCGAAGGATTTCAAGGAGCTGCTTATCATAACTTTGGCATCGTTTCGTCCTGCGTTCTGCATCGTCCTCCCGTTTCAGGTAGTAAACGCCAAGTAGTTGTAAAGTTTCGCAACGTAAGCGGAAAAGTCTTGTAAAAAAAAGCAGCAACAAAAGCAAAGCAAGTGCAGCGCGGTAACACAAGTCTTCCGCCGGGGATTCATGGGATTCACTGGGATTGCACTGAAGTGACTGCAGCATTTTCACAACTTCTCGCAACAGATAGCGTCCAAATTTAATGACCTTTTATTCAATAAAACTGCGTCAAGCTCAAAAACTTTCTTCAACAAGCTGCATTGTAATGCGTTTGTGCACTTTGCTAGCACAAAAAAAAATGAGATACCCTGTAGTAAAGAGGAGAGTGGGTATTGTTTGAAATACTGTAAAGCAGCGGTGTGCAGGAAATCTAAATTCGAGAGCACAACAGTAACAACTACAACAGTAGGCAGAAAAATTGTTGGAAGCTGTCGCTGCTCCCGGAGCCACGGCGTGCCCACCACTGCTGTAAAGCATGGAGAACTATCGATTGAACTTGGATTTTATGATATACATATGTTTATTTTTTCGGTTTGTGAATGTTAAGTTATTTATTTAATTATTAAGTATTTATTTTTTTTTTATTATTATTTATTTTTTATAATTTATTGTCTATTATTTATTTATTTATTATTTTATTATTATTATTTATCTTTTTATTTATTTATTTATTTATTTATTGAGTAACTTATTTCTTTTTGTATTTATTTTATTTAACATCAACTGAAAATAGTCGGCAAAGAATATAAAACAATTATATAACTTAAAATTTGGATTTTTTAAATTTTAAAATTTTATCTATACATAAAGCAATTTTTATCTGACTGGTAACTTCCCTTTAAAATCATTTTAACGCTTCCAAACAATATGAAATTACCCAATAGGCTTAAATTCTAATATTTAAACTATTTTTAAAGTAAGAATCTTTAAGGAAATTTTTCCAATTTAAATTTGATTTACGTTGATGCACAATTTCTCATTTCATAAAGCTCTTTTAATTCCACACAAATTCACAATATGAGCTTGCCAATCAAAAGAAAGTTATTAAAGTTTTTAAAAGAGTTGAAAAGTGGTAAAAATGTAAAATGAAAATAGCAACAAAGTCAAAAATGAAGTGTCATGAGAAATGTGAATAGATGTCTGGGCAAAAAAAAGGCAATAAAATTGAGTAAATAAAATTTGTATTCACTTTATATAATTTTGAAGATTTTTCAAATCAAACAGACAGACACACACACACATACACACACACACTTACACAGAGGCTTAGACGTCACACACTTGGCTGAAAAGATTCAGTTTGGAAATAAACACAATCATGTGCAAACGTGTCTTCAAATGGATTACATGAATAAAAGATTTATACACGTTGGTTAAATCAGTAGCGGGTTACCAAGAAAAACACAAGGCGGACAGACAGACAGATAGACAGAGCCCGAAAGACATCTTGTAAGACGTCTCCTTGCCTCTAACTTTGCCTCTCTTTCACTCTATCTATATTTCTTTCTGTCTTCTTTCGTGTTTCTTTGTGTGTTGCCAGCAGGTGAAAATATGCGCACATGTAAGCAAATTTCAAAGGACCAAATGGAAATCCCACAGCAAACAAACACAGTTAAAGATACATAGATATATAGATACATAGATACATATAGATACAAGCTGCCTTTGACTTCTTTTTTATTGATTTGTTTATAATTCGATATGCGTGTGTTTTGTTGATTTCATAAATGTTTTTTTTTCCTTTTTTTTATTTACAGTCGAGTTCACAAATTGTATCAGCGTAAAAAATGTTATGAGATTTTTCACACGAGACGCGTTTAAATTTAATCAATTTAGACAGCTACAGTATAAACACAATATGTTGTCAGTTTAGTAACAGCAACAGGCGAATCCTTGGCTACTTTAGTCCTTGTCGTCGTCATCGTCGTCGCCTCAGCGTCTTAGATATGTGTAGTAGGGATACGTGGCGTATGTGCCATAATAAACCGGCGTATACGTATACGCCGCATAGGCCGGATAATAGGCAGCTCCCAATGTTGCCACTGGCGCTGTTGCAGCTGTTAGCCAAGTGCCACCGGCTGTGGCATAGCCCACGGGCGTGGTGGCTAACAAATGGGGTTTGGCCAGGCTTCCAGCACAAAGCAACGCTAGCCAGATTGTGAGTGTGAGCTTGGAAATATAAAGATACGGGGTTTAAAATAAAACAAATGATAAATAAAATAACTCTTATTCGCAAAAATTCATAAAAATATGCTATTGAATGATTTTTCAATTATCAATGAATTTGAATTATTTAAATAAAGAAAAAACATATTTTTTCAATTATAAATTAACGTGGAAATAAAAATAGGCTAAACTAATTTAAGATACACACGGATAGAATTAATTATAGATAAAATAACTCTTATTTTCAATTTATAAAAAATTAAAAAAAAAACAACAGTTATTAAATAATTTTTATAAAAACAATGATATTGAATCAATCACTTTTTCTTTTTAAATCAGTTGGAAAAATAAAACATATTTGGAAATACACATTTATACTTTTATTTCAAGTAATATAAGATACTCACACAGATAGAATAAATTATAGATAAAATAGCTTATTCTCAAGATATAAAATAAAAAAAATATGAATGGTTGAATAATTTTTACATAAACAAAAAAATTTTAATATTTAATTTTTCTTTTTATTTTAATTCGAATAACAAAGTGGTAATTAAAATATATACTCTTATAAGCTACTCTAATAGAAAAAGAGTATCTCAATTTTTATAAGATACACTCACACACACATACACACACACACACTCACCAGCAGCGCTTTGAGCAGCATTTTTTATTTGTTTTCTTGTTGATTATCCCTTGTGATTAAAGTGCTGTGTTCCGTATGATATCCAAAATTTGATTGACAAACTGACCGGCCATGTCAATCATATTTATAGCCTTCGTCTTGGTCAACAGCTGACGTCAGTCAGTCAGGGAGAGCGTGAGAGAGTCATTAATATGTCTCCATTGCCATTGCTGCTGAGCGCAATAAAGCGAATAAATTATATTGTAATGCCATTTCAAATTGTTTTTATTTAAGAATCAGCACAGCAAAAGGCAAAGAATTATGGCCATATGTTAATATTGAAATACTCTAACATAGAAGTTAATTCTATAGCAAATGTTGAATTTAAATTTAAATTTATATGAATATTTTTTTATATTTGAATTAAAAGTACTTTTTGAGAGAATAACCTGCTGAAAATGTTTTTACCACTAAATCCAATTTAATGTTAAGTAAAAAATATAATGATATAAAAATAATATAATTTGGATATTTAAAAAAATGTTATATTATTATACAAACTATTAACTTATTTATTAATATTTTCATATCACATATTTTTTCATATCATATATTTTCATCAACACTAAATTGTCAACTTTAAAACAAAATTACTAATTAAAAGTTTTCACTTAAATCGCTTGGGAATGACAAGTTAAATTATAATTTAAATTTAGCTGTTGCCCTGTACGTGCTTATACTTCTAATATGTTTAATAACTAATAACCTAATTAACAATTTTACTACGCTTAAATGTTTTCTAAAAAACATTTTTAAAAACTACATTGGCCAATTAACCATCAGAATCATTGTATCTCATACACTTTCTGCTAGAATTTGCAGTCAATATATATACATGTGTATTCTGTTATTTTATCGGTTCCCTTTTCTGTACAGTCATTCATTACAGATTGTCTCAGTTTCTCCTTCTCCTCTGGGCTCCTCCTCTCATCCAATCGAAGGCAATTCCTGCTCGTCGGTTGCTTTTATGCATTAAAAATTTTCGTTTATTTAGACGTTGTAAAAATTATAATTATGTGTGCGTGCTTCACATGCAAAAAAATAGTAATGAAAACAGACGAAACAGACGAAAAGCAGACCACATTTTGCGATCATTTCTATTAGATAAGCCCTGAGAGGTGACGCCCAAAAGGCGTTGTCTCCCAGCTTCAAGTCACAAAATTCGCAAACTGAACAAACAATAATGATGATGATGTTGGCTATAACATGAGGGGAAAAGAGATAGTTAAAGATAGTAAGAAAGAGAGAGAGAGAGAGAGAGAGACATAGCAAGAGGATACGGCACTGACACTGTTGAGCAACATGTTTCACAAGCCATAAATAATTAATTTATGCAACCGCAGACGGAGCTGAACTGAACGGAGAACGTTGTGTGCAAATGCCTAAATATAGACCATAAATTTGCATAGTCAAAAGCTGATGAAGCCATTTGCAAATACATATGCACACATGTATGTACTTGTACAGTGAACATACGATAAACTAAATTTAAAGGAATTTCCATTGTGTATAGACAAGATTCATCACACAGATCCCTTGGGGCAATTATATCATAAAACTATATTTATATACAAATTGTTAAAGCTATATATCAACGGTTTCTAAAAAAGTTGTTTTTGACAAAGACACAAATGCAGCTATTTGACGTATAATTTTTATAAATAGTTAACCACAATAAAAGTCATCAATTCATTTATTAATTTGATCTAAGAACCAAAAGCCACTACAAAAAAGATAAAAAAAAAAAAAATAAATATAAAAAAGTCTAAAAAAGGTTTTTTTCTTTTAAATAAAGTTTGTCTATTCTCTATTACAAATGATATTAAAAGGCTATTTAAAGATGTGGACAGAAAACTATTATGCAATTTTTATACAAAATAAAGGTTAAAGAAAAACTACAATTTTTAATTTGTAAAATAAAATATATAGTTAAAAAATGATTTTAACATAAACAATGAAATTCAAATATTATTTAATTTTTAAATTAAGTTCGAAAAATAAAACTGAGTTTTTTTTTTTTTAAAGAAAGTGGAAATATTTTTTCTTGCGATTTAATTTCTTGCCACTATACTTAGTTATAGTACATTATTCAACTTTTTTTTTAAAGAAAGTTAAGATAAGAAAGCATAAGATTAAACTGAATTTTACTTCAATTTATTAAGTAAACCAACCAAATTATCATAATAAATAAACTATAAAGAAAAATAAAGAGGAAATAAAATTGTACACAGGTCCCATTTATCTAAGTCACATATCAGGATTGGATTTTATTAAACCAATAAATCTTATTTGCGATTTAGTCTTAAATGTTTCCAAAAAATTTGTTTGTTATTTACCTGAGCAACTGATTCTTTTTTTCGAGTGTGCACTGTATTTACATAAGTAGAATTGTGCGACTTTGCGGCAGTTGTTTGAATTTTGCGGCAAGTTCATTGACCATTTGCAGTTGCCGCTTGACCACGCCCCCCAGCCCACAACAGCCCACAATTGCAATTGCAGTTACAGCAAAAGCAACAACAACAACAAGAACAACAACAACAAGAACAACAACAACTTGCAAGTGCTCATGGCGACAATTTCGTTTCGTTTCCTTTTATGTTTTGTTTTTGTGTTTCCTTTTTTCTTCTTTCGCTTTTTATGCTGCTAATTTCAGCTGCTTGCAAAATGGCGGCGCAACACGCAGCTGGCAGCCATTTTTTTTATTACTCCCTTCATTTGTTGTCGTTGTTGTTGTTGTTGCAGTTTGTCCTTTGTTGTTGTTTTGTGAGCTGCATCGGACAAGGATTGCATAATTAAAAATTAGTACCGACTGTTTACGAGCTGATTGTTTACCTTTTCTTCGTTTCCTTCCCTTGCCCACTATTGTTACCTTAACCAGGCTGTAATTTAATATAGCCAACTAAATTTAAATTAATTAGTGTGCAGCTGTAGCGTTAATATTATTACAGGTGCAGCGAAATGCAGAAGAGTCCAGCTTTTTTTTTGTATACATTTATAAAGTATGCAAAACTTGCAATATCAAAATGTTGGTCATTTGGAAAAACTTGCTCTTTATTCCATCCTGTTTTTTGGTACAACTAAAAGTAATTTCAACGGCAAGGTGAATTTAAAGTTGAGTAAATTACTGCTTAATGGAATGTAGAAGTTTCAGATATTTCAAAAAAAAATATTATAATATACTTATTAATAACTTGTTAATTGATAACCATATTTGGTTATCATCAAAATAACCTTTTTTTAAATAATTTTTAATGTATATCAATACTTTTAGCACTAAGCAAAGCTATGTAATTAAATTCTAAATAAAATAAGGGAATAAGGGAATATTTATAAAAAAAAATTCCTATCTTATCATCAAAATAGATTATTTCTAATTCCAACCAGTTTTAAATTGAGTATAGAAGTTTCTGATATTTCAAAAAAATATTATAATATACTTATTAATAACTTGTTAGTTAATAAACATATATTTTAACCATTAAAGCAACCTTTTTTTTAAATATTTATGAAGTATTTGAAACTTTAAGTATCAAAACTTTGGTCATTTGGAATATGTTTTTATTTTATTTTTTTTTTATTTAAAGAATTGTTTTGTGAGACGGCCGACCAACTTTAAAGTTATGTACATTATTTCTTAACGGAGTATTTTAAATTTTAGATATTTTTTAAAAAAAATTCTAAATTATATTTATTAACATCTTATTTATTATCAAAATATATATCTTTTCATTCATTTATAAAGCATGCAAAACTTTTAATATGAAAGCTTTGGTCATATGAAGATACTCGCTCTCCATGCCATCCAGCATCCATTTGAGCTGTCTTCTGTTCAGCTGATAGGAATCCACATCGGAGCAGACTTTTTGCACGCACTGCATATAATTTATGCGTAAATGATAGAATCAGCAAACGCATTTTTTGATTGAGCATTTTACGCTTCAATGGCATAAGCAGCAATTGCAAGGACGTGTAGTTTCTGAGCAGAGTGCGACGATAGTGAAGCCAACTCTGCTTGGCATTGAGCAACGGAATCATGTGAGCCTGTTGGTCATTGAACAATCCTCTCAAGCCTGTCAAGTGAAGCACTTTTTTATGGACGCCAATCCTAAAGCCCTGAGCTCCTTTTGGCCGAAATCTGAGTTGGAACTGATGATTTTTGGATATACTCATTCCCATATTTCGACAAGATTTTAAAATACTGCTGAAATCTACTCTTTGTCTCCGCTTTGGTTCATTTTGGGTTAAAGGAATTCCCATATCTCGACAAGACTCCAAAATACTAGTGAATGTAGTATTAAACGATTCTTTCTTCTGCAAAACTTCTCTATGTCTAAAAGAATCTTCAGTTAAACTGCCAATTCTATTGGAAGTTGGATTGCTCCTGTAATATCTATCTGTATATCTGTAATAAGTGCTTGGAGATATAGTATAGTTGCTTTTGGATACAGAATACACGGAGGATCTCGCCGTTATGCACTGGCAAACATCAAAATTCATATAGCATTCGTGTGAGTCGAAAGAAGAATTGTAAGAATTTCTGTACTTCCCCTTCGGCAAAATTGTGTAGGTGGAAGTTTTCTTCACTCGAGACAGAGAAGAAGAATTCTTTGTACTTAGGGAGAGACTCATTTCATTCTTCTTCTGTGCCATCTTCGGCATAATTGTGTATGTTGCTGTTTTCCTTGAAGGCAGCACATTAGTCATAGAAGATTTTTGATTACTTGTGGATTGATTCGACATTTCTTTAAATCTATCTGTCAAGACATAGTCATT
Source organism: Drosophila recens (assembly GCA_037043495.1). Taxonomy (NCBI): domain Eukaryota; kingdom Metazoa; phylum Arthropoda; class Insecta; order Diptera; family Drosophilidae; genus Drosophila; species Drosophila recens. The sequence continues at coordinate 200,633 of JBAMBJ010003217.1, read as the reverse complement.
GAATAGAACTGACGGTGATTTATCCAGTGACATAGTTGTATCACTACCGAAAAGAATTGCTTTATGGGCAAAATTGACACGCCTCAAATAGGGCAATCCCTTATAGGCATCCAACACCTTATTCAGATCCTTGCCACAGTTGCGCATATCAGTAAATGGATATTGTAGATAGCCGAACTCATTTAAATGTGCAAACATTAAGAGTGTTAGACAATTCCTTGACAACTTTTGCTCCTTGGGAGCTGTCTTATAAATATGCAGCCAGTAGTTAATGATAATCTGATCCGATTTACAGGCGATCTTCTTAAAGGAGCTATCAAATTCGCTGAGTTGTTGCTTAAAGTGTAGATCCAAACGTTTTTCGCAAAGATCAGCCATTTTAAAATTATTCTATTTTTTGGATATTTTCAAAGAGAGTATATAAATTTAAATTAGAGTTGTTACATATGGAATATATGAAAGTTAATTGTGATAGAAGAGCCTACCTTGTTGTTTGGAATCTTAGTCGCTAATTGTTTCCCTTTAACTAAAACGCCAAGGACAATGAGGCGCTGCGGGAGACCGTGAAGAGGATTATGATGCCAGCGGGCTGTCTCTAAGCATTTTACGACCGCGCACAACTTTGGCGACCGCAGCTTGCGAGGGTCTCAAGTGGAGCACCGAGTATACGACGACGACGCCAACGACGACGACGACGTGCACCTTGAAGTGCCAGTCCCAACGCCACGTCATTTATGTACAAACAGGAGCGGTAAGCAACAGTGTTGACAAAACAATCTGGCTTTTTTTTACGCCGAATCTGACTTTTCATTAAGTCCAATTGCGAGCAAAAATCTAAAATTTTATCAAATAGCAGATATCGATTTTAAGCAAACTTTTTTAGAAACTAAAAGTTTTAAATCTCCAGTTGTAACTTTTAATTAACTTTTGTCTAAATTGGCTGAAATTAATTGCCTCAATGAACTACTCTAGTGAGTTGTGGATTTGTGATGAAAATCTATTTAATTAAATCAAAAATCGCTTACGCAAAAATTGAGCTGTTTATTTTGAGCTGTATATTTTTTGAAAATTGCTAAAGTCACTTTTTGTATGAAAAGGAGGAAAAAGGGGTTTAAATAGTAGTTTTTAGCAATTTTCAAAAAATCATCAGAAACACTAATGAAGAGATTTTTGAAATTTATATTTGCTGTTTCTCTTAGAATTGTTTGAAGAATTTTTTTGCGTCAACATTTTTTTGTTTGAGCCCGAGGAAAAAATCTACTTAAAAAAGTAGGTGGGTTAACAAAATTTTTGTAACATTCAAACGGAATTTTAATAAAAATAATAGAAATCTGCATTAAACCTCTTTTATTATACAAAAATTTTACAAAGATAGGGAATATGAAGACATTAGCGGCTCACTGTATGTTACTAAACATAATCAGCTTATTTTTCCAATAAAATTTAGCTTTTTTTGAACTTTAAGCCTACATAAGCTGCTCTTTGCTTCTTAAAAGCTGGCAGCACTGATAAAAGCAAGAGCGTAAGAGAAAGAAAGAGAGGTGGGAGGAGTGAAAGCCTGGCGCACTACCGGCAACGGCAACAAAGCATGCGGTTTGCCTTGCCACGCAAATTTTCATTAGCGTTGCGCGCGTATAAATTAGGAAAATGAAGCAGCCGCAGCAGCAGCAGAAGCAGCTGCCACTTGAGTGCATCAGGATGGGGCTCTCAGTCTCCACTCTAAGGCCTCCTGCCACTGCTTGCTGGGTGGCTTAACCACAACAACAACAGCAACAACAACATGAGATACGAAGTGTAGGTGCTGCGGTCTCTGTGGTTGTTGTTGCCAGCTCTAAAGTTGTGTGCGGCCTGCATAAATTTATATTGTTAGGCAAAAGCATGAGCTAGAAAAAAGCACGCGCGACCTGTCCAAAAAAGCAAACATAGAGCAACAACATTCTAAGCAATAGCCCTGACTTGACATGCACTTGGAATAAAAAACAAAGAACAAATGTGCATTTGACACTTTTTTAGTTATAATTGCATTAAATGTCACCTGAAGTGATCTGGCAAGGCTTACAATTTGGTATTTATTTAGTCTTAATTGGCAGCACTGTCATATTTTCGGCAAAAATGCAAGCTGGCAACACTGACGGAAGGGCTATCTAGTTGTTATTTCTGGCAACGCTGTCATTTGTTGCTAGTTGGCAGCACTGGCACGCTGTAAGCTCTGCGCACGCGTTTTATGCTTGGACAAAACAATTTCAATATGGATCTTAATTTCGAGCATAAATATCGCAAAAGTCGTAAAAATGGCACCATTTATGTGACCGCACGTACGCCGTTGTCAGCAGAGCGACAAATAGAACTGGAATCAGGTGCTGGTGAGGTGAGGTGATAATAAATTGTTTACACAGCAAAAAGTTTAACACTAATCGAGCATATTTACAGTTATACCTCAATGGCATACAAAGGGATTACACCGTGGATCAAATAATGCAGGTGGCCCACATGCTGGGGGATGTGTATAAGCTGCGCTTTAAGATTGACTTCTCGGGCGAAAGTCGTGGCTTTGCTTATTTGCAGTACATCGCTGATCACAGCATGGATTGTATGCTGGATATGTAAGTATACATTTTATACCCTTTCTTAAGGTATGATCATTTTGTCTTGAAATCTGTGATGCATTTAAAAGAATTCTTGCTTTTAATGTAGGGTTGTAATAAACTGAAATCTTTAAATGAGTTTTTCTCATTGGGTAATGGCATTTTAAAACTACATGAACAAATTCTTTAGTGGGAAATTAGAAAAAATGTATTCGTCCAATTGCCAATAATATTATACATGACTGTATATATTGCTTAATACCAGGGACCGCAAATAAGAGTTGTGAGAAACTGGATAAAGTTTTATTTTATTATTATATTTAATTTTATTACAAAAATTATAAAAAAAAAATTGTTTTTAAATTTGTATAATCAAAATTGAAAATACAAATTATTTTTCAATTATAATTTTTGCAATTGAAAAAAAAAAACATTTACAATTTTTAATTTTCAATTTTTAAAAAAAAAATTTAAGAATAATTTTTATTTTAAATTTTTATAATACAAATTGAAAAAATTTTTATTTTCACTTTTTATAATACAAATTAATAAAAAAACGTATTTTCAATAGCTACAATAAACATTTAAAAAAACGGTTAAATTAAAATTTTTAAATTCAAATTCAAATTTAATTATAATTTTATAATTTTTTTATTTAGATCAAAAAATAAGTTTTCTTTTATTTTTTTTTATTAAAATCAAAAAATAACTTTTATAAAATACAGTAGAACTTGCATAACTCGAACTTCTATAATCGAATTTCCCTAAATAAGTGGCAGTAAAATTAATAATCTTAAGAAAATTAACTTTCTAAGTCGAATATCTCCATAGCTCAAACCTGTTCTTTGGATATTGGTGATTCGAGTTAGGGTAGTTCGACTGTAATTTATATTTTAAAAATCATAATCTTTACGGTCCCTGCTAAATACTTATTTCTTTTTTTTTTTTTTTAGTTTGCTGCTACGTTTTAGGCTGGCCAACTTGAACATAAAGGTGTTCCCGTCGAGGAATATTAGAAAATTGCTGCTCAACAATGTCGAGCACCTGACACCAATTCAAGTGTACCAAAAGCTGCGCCAGATGTGTCACTATGTCAAGCTAAATGTGCATGAGATTCGACCGCAGAAGTACGTCTATATCATATTGTATCGCAACAATGATGATGCCGCCCAGGCACATCAGACTTTTCGTACCAAAATCATTAATTTTGGAGCCAAAGCATGTGTCGAATGGTTGGACAAAGGATCGAGAAAGAAATCCGATTTAAGTTGCTGTGTGCAACTGCAACGTGATGAAATGAAGTTGCAGAAGTTTACTGAGAAAGACTATTGTTGCATTAGGTTTTAAGTGCAATAATAAAAAAAGGTGCATAACATTAAGTATACGTAAGCAGATGATGCTTATTTCTTAAACAGTTTGTATAATTATAGCCTGTCCACTTTTGTGATAATAAATACAAGTATGTGCTGCTGCCGTAGACATTGTTTATGTTGACTTCCTGACAGCGGCGACAGCGGAGTCGCAGCTTCTTGACTTCATTAACAGGACAACAAAGTATCCTAGCAGCAGAACAGAGCACAAAACAAAACAAACATGGTCCTCATGCTGTTTTTCATATGCAAATTAATGCAGCAGCAGCATCATTGTTGTTGTTTTCTTGAGTGCAATGCAACCTGCCACATGCTACTTGCCACCTGCCAACCAGTCCAACAGTGTGATGTGAGTACCTGCGGCATAATGCAATTATATGAGTGCATTAAGTTGAAGCGGGAGGAGGAGGAGGAGCTGCCACCTGCTGCACTCTCTGTGCAGGTGCAAAGATCGACAAGAAACCCCATCTAATGATGGGTATAAATAGGGCGATATTGATGTTATAATAATAGAAGGAAAGCGATATTTAAATAACAATGATATTCGAATAATAATATCATGAATTTTTTTTGTGTAAGACACATCAAGAAATAAATAAAAAATGTAAAAAAAAAAGTATAACAAACTACATATTAAAAGTATTAAATTATCCAGGGCTAATTGAAAAGGATTCCTTATGAATTTTGTGAAGGAAGCGTAAGGGAATCCTTAGAAAATTTTCTGCAAAAGTCGAGAAGGAATCGCCTACGGGAATGTCAACAAAAAAAAGGTTATGGAATCTCTTAGGAATTTTCGCCAGAGCTTCTTATAGATACCCTTCCTTTCTTTGTTGACCGTAAGAACTCACTATGTTAAATTCCTTCCGAGGCATAGGGAAACGATTCTCCAAACATTCCTTACAGATGCGTGCTAAAAAGGATCAGAGCATTCAACAAGCAAGTCATATAACAGACTATCACTTGAATTCATTCAAAATTTACTTTCCCATTTTGATGCAAATTTAAAAATAGTTTTAATAATTTTAAGTGTTTCTTGTTGTTAGTGTTCATGCAAAAATTAAATAACTTCTTTTCATGCAAAGTAAACACATAACATATACATATGTATGTATGTATATGTTTTTAAAGAAGGCGAAAAATGTCGCCGAGACGCGTAGGAGGAAAATTTTAATAATAAAAATGACAATTTATTTTTAAAATGAAAACAACTGCTCGATCAACCTGGCAAAAAACTATCAAAAAAATAATTTAATTTAATACAATACGTTTTAAAAATTTTAAACTCTCCCAACAATTTTTTTTGACATTTCAAAGGTTTCAAAAACACCATAAAAAATTTGTTTTTGAATATCATTTTTTGTTCATTACTTTTTCTGCGATACCCATCTCTAATTGCAACTCGCAACTCATCATCCCATCCATCAAGGCGACGAAGTGCAGCGCATTCTAATGCGATTGCCGTCGCTGGCGGATGTTGTGCCAAAGCGGAAGCGGATGCTGTCGTCCTTGTCGCTATCCCTCGTCCTCCGTTCCTCGCCTTAGCCTCCTCCATCTCCTACTCAGCCATTGCAATTAAATTAAAGACTGCATGGCATAAAAAAAAATTCGCTAAAAAACAAGCTCAACACAAGATGAAAGGCGGCAAGAAAAGAAGTTAATAAATATTCATTAAATGTTGGCCAAGTTAAGAGCAGACAAAGCACAAGTGGTTGGCCTATTCAACCCCTGCTCCTTCCCGTTTGTTGTTGTTGTTGTTCTTGCGCGATTTGCATTAATTTGTTAATTCAAGCGCAAGTGCCACGCCCACCTAGCAGGGAGGCAGTTTTAACACAGCGCTTAAATGCTATTAAAATTTCAAAGTCTTTTTTACGTAGTCTGTGTGGGAGTGTGTGTGTGTGTGTGTGACTGTGTGTGTATCTGCGATATGCGTCTGCTGTCGCAATTACTGGGCTTAAATTTGGCTTTTTATTTGCTGCAGCCAAATGTTAATCCGGCTAAGCAAAGCAAAGCGAGGCCACGACTCCGATTCCGCACAGGATTCAGGACTTTACAGTTGGCGACCTATTTTGGAGCAGCCGAAGCAAAAGCCAACCGGGTTTATTGAGGCAAGTGCCAATATTTGTTTAACAAACGCTTGCAACCCTTTTGCTTCCCTTAGTTCCCTTCTCCCTTCCTCTCCCTTTCTACACAGGTAGACAGCGACGACACAGTTTGTAGTTTGTGTCTTTAAGGCAACGCTCGCTGGGATTTGGGTCGCCGATTATGTATATGCCTGGCATTTGGCTTCGTTCTTCTCCAGCGGAAAGCGAAAGTTATGCGCATTTTGCTTAGAGGCTTTAAGCCAACATTCAACTAGCCTTTAACCTAATTTTGTGTCTCTTTAATATCAGGCATACACGGAAAAAAATCCATTTTGAAATGTTAGTTTAAAACTCTTGATTTTGAGTTGAGAAATATATATTTAAGATTTTATTAATAAATAAACACAATATGCGCAAAAAAAAATAAACCACTCAGCATTCAAAGACATTAGATTTTGCAGTAAACATTCTTATAGAGCCTGATAATCAAAATATTTCCGGAGAAGGAAGTGAACGCTCGTACTTAAATCATCCTTCCTAATCGTGGCAAGATCGGCCGAACAGAACGGTAGTAATGCCTGTTTTGAGTTTCAAGCAATGTAACTGCCTAAAAGTATGCAATACAAATATTTTATAAAATTTAAATAAGTAGCGGGTACCCTATAATCGGGAACTCGACTATAGCCCTTTGTTTGATGTCATAAAGCTGTCTTATTTAAAAATAAACTATTTATGGAAACAATATTTCTGGATTTTAGTAGTCGTTCCTCTTTTATCAGTGTGTTTCCTTTTTGCTGTTGCTTTTTTCCTCTACCACAGCAAAGAGCATTCCAAATGCGTTGTGAATGTGTCTGTCCAAGCTGCACTTAACGCCCCATATTTCTTTTTGATGATTTTTTAAGCAAGTTGTCTTTTGGCCAGTTGCAAATGCCATTAACAACATGCGTCATGCATATGCATCCGTGCAGCATGCAGCATGCATCACTTTGTGGCATCCACGTCCTGCGGTTGGTTGCAAGTAAGGAATGTCGCTGCAGCAGCAAGAGCAGCAGCTGTGGTTACAAGCAGCGAAGTGGCGACTAATCAGAGTCCAACTATTATGAATTCCATATTGCAGGATGTTCTTTTTTTATTTTGTCAGTTTTCTCAACTATTTTCAAATGTCTGGAGCTGTTCTGAAATTTCTTTTGGCCAAAATTTCGCTAACATTATTATGACAAACTATTTTGGAAGTGCAGATAATATTTATTATTTCATTATTATTCGCTTAAATATCTTTTAAGAATTTAACAAATTATTGTCAGGTGTCCGAAGCTGTTCTGAATTTTCTTTTCGCCAAAATTCCTGTGAAATAAAAATGAAAAATTATTTTGGAAGTGCAGAGATTTATGACTGTACAAAATACCTTTAAAGTATGCAATATATTTCTATGGAATGAAATTCTACTGAGTTGTAGCGAATGCGGATCTTGGAACACTCTAACACTTTAGTTAATTGTCAAAGCTCTCCACATAAATTATTATTTTGCAAACTTTCCTAATTAAGAACCATAAGAACTTCATCTCAGATTAAATCATCTTAAAATAAAATATAATAAATAAAAAGTAAAGATAAATATTATCAAATTAAAACTAAGTAAATTAAAAATGCACTTAATTAAAGTGTTCCAGAAAATATAAGAATTTTTGTTATCTCAAATATGTTGAAAGTTCATTTAAAATTTAAATGAATTGCATAAGTTTAACCCCAGGCTGTGCTTGGGGGGTCAATTTCGACCCGCTTGTCATATTTTATTAATCTATTCAATTTTGCCACCAAAAAAAAAAATAATATGTATACGCTGGACGTCAGCTGCCACGCCCACTAGGGGGCATAAATTGATAATGACTAGAGGCGGCTGACAAAAGTTGTGGCAACATTTTTATTGACTTGTTTTAGAAATGGGAGGGCAATGGGGGGGGGTTTGAGTTTAATCGGCATGGCTAATGCGTATGGGGAGTTGTTGTTTCTAAATTAATGAAAAAAGTTGTGGGCGCAGTTGTGGCAAGGCGTTGACTGTGACATAAACAACAACAATGAGAAGAAGAACAACAGCAACATTTATGTATATTTGATGGTATGCTTAGTGCTGGCACTTGGTCTACTTGACGGCAACACTGTGAAATCCTTGAGGTATTATTAAAAAATTCCTTGTTGTCCCTTAAAAGCAGCAGAGCAGCTGTGTGAAGTTGTTGTTGTTGCTTTTGTTGTTACACAGAAAAAAAAAAATCCGGTATATTTATTCCGAATTCAATCCGAAACGATGTCAGAAGTGGGGTAATCTCGGATTTTCTTAAACCAAGTATGAAATACTTAATTTTTTCAATCCCGAATTCAATCCTGAAGTTCTTAAATTCAGGCTAAACAATTTGTATTAATTATAATGTTTTTCGTTACATTTAAACTTTTTTTTAAAGTTTTTTTTTTAAGATTTTTTTTTAACGTTTTTTTTCTTAACAGTTTTTGTTTTACAAATTTCTTTTTATTTTTCTTTTAATTTTTTTTAAACGTTTTTTTTAAACACTTTTTTTTTAAATTTTTTTTTAATAGATAATTTTTTTTAAGTTTTATTTTTAACATTTTTTTATTTTTACCTTTTTTTTTTAATTGACGGGGGGAATCGAATCCAGATTTTTTTCAAACTGGAGTCGGCGACTCTAACCATTGAGCTACCGGACCGGTTGAAATGAGAGAGGCCGAGAGAGAATTTTCCTCTCGCGCTCAGCAAATGTGTATTTTCCCATTTGAATCCCGATACAGGCTTAATTATTTAACTTAATCCTGAATACATCATAAAAAAATGCGAGCATTTTGAAGTATTTTATACTAGATTTTAGAATGGAATTTTTTTTTTCTGTGTACTGATGTTGTTGCTGTTGTTGCTGTTGTTACTTGCCAAATGAGTTTATGAGCGTGTCATGTTGTTGCTGTTGCTCTGTTTATATTGCATATTAAATAAATTTTGGGCAGCAACAACAATTTCATTGCTACATGCTCACTCTCTTTCTCTCTCTCTTTCTTTCTCTCCCTCATTGTCTGTCTCTCTCGACATTTGTCGCTTATTCTGTTTGTAACTTTGCTTGTTGACAATAAAATAACATTTTGCACTCACTTATCCAGCTGGTTCCTCACTTTCTGCCTCTCTCTCTTTCAAGAGTTTTAATGAAAAAAGTTTTGCAGAGTGTTCTACGAGTTGTACGGAAATTGGCCCGTAATAGAGTTGTGTGTTGTTGATGCCAACTGTCCTCTCTTTCTCACACTCTCCCTCTCTCTCTCTCTCTCTCTCTGGCCAGCTATTTTCCATGACTGTTTGGGTTCATTAAAACGCATGCCAATAAACACAATAAAAACACTTCATCATTGCTTGAATTTCTTGTGCAAACTTCCCACTGGCATAAGCTGTCGTCAGTTCAACTAACTACGTTCACTACGTGGCCATCATCACAATATATAGATTTTATATTGAGCATACGCAACGTGCGCCACTCGCAGGCACGTCACAAAATTCAAGTTGTTGCTGCTGTTGCTGTCGCTGGAGCAGCAGCTGCTGCTGCTGTTGCATAGAATTGTCTGTTGCTCTGACTCTGCTCACTTTTAGCTACGGCCATTGAAAATCAATCAATAAAACTCCAAGCGAAGTCAATCGTAAGGAATTCTATATATGTACATATATCCTGTTGCCTGTACAAATGCCTAAAGTGGGTATAATGTGTAGCTTATGAAACAGACAATAAAGACAATTTAAGAATTTTTAAAGTATTTGATAAGCATAAACTTAAAGTATCAAAAAATATAAAAGAGCTAGAGAGTTTATCCATAAACTTTTTCATTTGAATAAATGTTTTTAAGTACAAATAAGCTTGATATACATATCCTTAAGTCATCTAGGGTATTTCAATATTTTTAAAGGGTATATTATAACTAAAACTGTCCGATAGCGCTCGAATTAAATATTAAAAACAAGTAAATTCAAATGGAAATCATAAATTCGCTCACTAAGATACCTAGGACTTTTTAAACGTTTTTACAGGGTATCAAATAGTCAAAAACTGTCCAATAATAAATAAACAAACTACATTTTATAAATGTGTAAGCACCTAATGATCATTAAATTAAATAAAAGATATCTGAGATAATTAAAACCTATTTACAGGGTATCTATATGTCAAACATTGAGCTCAAACAACTGTGTGAACGTTTTGTATATGTATTTATGTGCTTACAAATACCTTGCTAAACGTATTTAAGTGATATGGTGTCTTTCACCCACTTACAGGGTATCTGTTAGTTGAAAACTGTGCTCTCGTAACTTATTCTTATAGTTATACATAAGCGTAAATACTTTCAGATGCCCCTCTCAATCTACATAATAGATATACTCGGCACTTTGACATACTTACAGGGTATCTTCCAGTCGAGAACTGTCTCTCTAGCGACTGTTAACTTGTCTTGGGTTTTATTCACCTTACTTAGATGATATAAAACATATCTGAGTGAATTTTCGACTACTTACAGGGTATCTGCTAGTCGGTAGCGTTGTTCAACTTTTGATGTATACCACTGTGCACATAGATATGTACAAAGTACGATTATATAAGGTTGCTATGTTGGATTTTCAAATGCTATGCGCAATATTGAAGCAGCTGCTCATACTTTGACCAACATTCCAATTGAAAGTCAAACAGACAGACAGAGAGAGAGAGCGAAAGAGACAGAGAGATAGGGAGAGAAAGAGAGGGCAACAGACGGACATTCATTCAAACGAACTGACTGACTGACAAATCGATTATTTGCAAGCGAAAAATAAAGCATTAAACGAAATCAAATCAAATCAAATCAAATAAAATGAAATATGTTTTATAGAGAAGTCGAAGAAGAAGCACTTGACTTACCCCCACTGCAAATTCCAGAAACAACTTCTCCAATTTTATTTCAATTTGCCAAGTTGCCAAGCACACACACACACACACACACACCCCCTACTTATTTTGCCTTTATTTATTGTGCAATAAAACAAAATAGAGAAAAAACTGAGAGAAACGCAAAAAAACTTTTGCATTTGCATGGCAACCTAAAAATGTTGACTGCTCTTTTGTCCAAGTCGCACTTTCTTTCCTAGTCTACAAAATACTATGCTCCACAATTTCATTATCAACGGATGACGCTTAAGTGCACACTCAATTCAATTAAAGTTCCACACACACACACATTAAGGCGGTTTAAAATTCTATTTTCTTAAAAAACTATCAGGCCTGTTCCGGTTTTCACTTGTTTTTTGCGAATTTCAATCCGCAAGAATTGACCGAATTTCCCTTAAAATTCCTTTTCATTTCCTACGAATTACCCTCCGAATTTCCCTTCCACAATGTGTTGAGTAATTTTTTGCAGAACAGTGCTGGAAAATGTTCTATGCGAATCAGACATTTGCGTCAAAAAAATTTTCGCCTGTTAAAATAATTATTAATTATGTAATTTATTCATAAACATTTTTCAAAGGTAAAACCTACTTTTGTTATAACTTTTGTATTTTTGAAAGCGCGGTCTGATTTCAGTGCTGGAAATGTCTTTTTGCAGAGTTGTCAATTGTTGCACAATGTTTGTTTACATAAATAAGCAGTTATTTTTTGCATTAAATTACAAACAGTTTTGTCCAAACTTGCATTTAAAAAACAAGAAATTTAATTCTTCATTTTACGCAATACATAAAAACACCTAAATTGTGGTTTAAAACATGTACCAAAGTATTTACTACTTTCTTCATATACAAGGGCAGCCCTAATAAAGTTGCCATTCATTTTCACAAATATTTGCGGAAACCAGAACAGGTCGAGCAAATCCGACAAAAATGTAAGGTTAGAGTCTTATCGATTTTGGGGTATGATGAAATAAAAATTATTTAAAAATCAAACAAAATATTTTTTTTTTATCTGATAATGTAGTAATATTCCCAAAACATTGAAGTATTGTATACATATTTTATTTTCACTTTAATTTTATGCCAAGCATGCCAAAATCATCGATTCAACCCTTCCGAATTTAAACTCACTTGCTCAATGTCACGTGAATTCAATTCGCAAAATCTTGCCGAAAGTGAGAACCGGAACAAGTGAGGGAAATTCACTTTCGCAAAATCTTACCGAAAGTGAAAACCGGAACAGGCCTGTATATTTTCAGCACAATATTTTCTTTGTTGAAAAAAACACGCACAGGAAAAGACACAGAGCACTATATTTATTTAAATTCTAATTGTGCTTTCCTTTTTCAGTTTCCATTTATATGATAAGTACATAAGAATTTAAGCAGAAATCTATGAATATTATCAGAAAGATCAGTCTTGACATTAACATGTCTAAAATATTTTAATATCTACATGCGTACTTATCTATTAAAATTTGTCACAGTTTTTTCAATTGACTGTTACGATTTAAATTTTCAAAAACTTTTTTTGTTGATTTTTGTCGATAAAATTAAAAGAAAACTCTTACTTTTCGATCTAAATAAAAAAATTATAAAGTAAAAATAAAATTAAAATTTTTAAAAATCATAATGTAAATCATAAACAAATGTTGGGCCAATTATTTTTTTCCATTTTAGATTCCCCAGAATTTTTAATTTTTTTATTTATTTTGTAATTTAAATAAATATATTTTGTAATTTTAATGTTTTATTTCAAATCACATGTGTCTGCTGCTTTTAGCCTGACAATAAATAAATAAATAAATAAATACAAGTTATATATTTTTCAATTTTTATTATAATAATTTTTTGTTCACAATTTATGTTGTACTATTAATTAGATGGTAAGTATAAAATATTTGAGACATTTGTTTTAAAAAAAAAATCATGCCAAAATGAGCAACAATTTTGAGAGTCGAAAATCAGACCAACTTTCATTGCTCATAACTTTTCCAAAACTGATCCGGTTGTCGTGTTAATCATGGTTTGGCCTTTAAAATGTGCGTTTTAATTAAAATCATTTCATAAACATTTTTATTGGTAAAATATATCGATTTTTAAGCAAAAGATCCAACCAATCGAATTTTCTAAGTATTTTTACATTACTAGCCTTTCAAGAATGATTCAGCGTTGGAAGACTTTTCACAAGCAAGTCATATTTAATACTAGTAATTGCCTAATCTATCTTACATACCTAATTTATGCCACACTTGAAACTGCGTTCACTGATCTCTTTGGATCTAGTTTAAGAGAAACAAACTAAACTTTCATAGTGGTAACAAAATAAGAATTCATTTCATAGATCAACTTGGCCTGGCCAAGATGCTGTGAGCACAACACGTTCCTGCAGATGCTTGCTGCTTCCTGTGGTAAAACCCTTCTACCCTCTGCTTTTCCCCTATTCAATCTCTTCACTCTCTTCTCCTGTTTCTCCTGTTTCTTCTCTAGCTACTCTTCTGCTCCTATGCTGCTGTGGTGGCCATTATTTCCTGTATTTAATTGCACTACTCTCAGCTGCGGTTTTCTGCTACATTTGTTGCAACATGCACAACCAGAGCCCGAGCCAGGCCAGCACACGACGATAATGTACTTTGACCAACAACCCCCTTCCACCCCCTCTTCCCCCCATCTCCCTCCCTCTCTCCCCTTTTAACTCACCTCAGCTCAACTAACATCCGACTTTTGGTTTTCTTTTTTGGCCATTTTTTGTTTTCTTTTTTTCTCTTTGTTGCTGTTGCATTTTTTGACATGCTTGTTGACCACTTTGGGGGGTGTGGCAGAGGGCGTAGTGCAGACGTGGGAGGCGTGTCCACAAAGAGTACAGCCATCAAATGATTTATACTTTAATAAGCGTGCTGAAGACATCTAGAGAAATTAGATGTGCCAGGCAGCAAACCACAACCAAACTCCTTCTTCACCTCTCCCCTCTCCATGCCCAAATGGAGCCATTTCTCCTTGATGCGCACAAAAGGAATTTGCGCAATTTATGAGTAGAAAAATAAAAATATAAAAGACGTGCAGCAAAAATTCCAAAGCAACGGGGCAAAGAAATTAAAACAGCATTGGCCAAGAAGAATATTGCCTTGGCTTTGGCTTATCGGCAGTCAGGATGTGTGTGCGTGTGTGTGTGTGTGTGTTTGTATGTGTGTGTTAAAGGTATTTGCGGCATTTTGCAGCCATTATGTTGGCCAGCAAAGGTGCGAAAGCTCTGTGAAGCAGCAAATACCATTGACCCCAGAGCAAGCTGCCTCTCTAAACCCATTCAAAAGCGAAACGTTAACCTTTCTTTATTACGCAACACATTCACAAACTGCCAATATAAATACTACATTAACCAAAGATCAACTCAGTCAAGTCAGGTTCCCAATTTCGCAAACACTTTAAATTTGCTACAAGTTTTAAATCAATTATGCATTTCAGTTGAAACATATGTATTTAATGCGGCTCCCAAATGTATGCTACAGAAATTGTTGTGCAATTGCAGCGAAAATGAAATTTTTAATAGAATATCGTAAAGTTTACCTAAAGAAATTATCATAATTATCAAAGGTTTTAAGCGCTTAAAACTAAATTAACTAGAAGTTAATGAAAAAATAAACTTTTTCAAATATGCAAATGCTCCCAAGGCAGTTAATTTAGGGTCTTTAAGTAAATTCAAATTTAATTATTAAAAATATCCATTTCACAACCATTACACAAATAAAAATTAAAGCCTAGTTTTTGACAAATTTAAAACTGAACTTAAATTATTGGCTAGTTTTTAATTTTTGGGCGAATTTCCATATTTTTTTGTGGTTCTCAAACTTACCGAATGTATAAGCTAACGCTCTATAGGTAAACTTAAATTAAAAAAAAACTTCTAAACATATAAAAATATGTATTAATTTTAAAAAATTACAAGATTTAAAGTTAAAATTCAATTAAAATTTAATATCCAAAAAATATGAAATTTGAGAACGAAATTAAATAAATATAAGTTAAAATCAATTATTTTTTTAATATTTACTGGAAATATTAACAAAAAGTCTTTGAAAAATTATTAATAATTTATTTAATTTTTAAGTTTAATTCTTGTAATTTGTTATTTAAATAGATATATAGTTTTTATATTCTTAGCAATTTAATTTTAATTTAGTTTTAACTTAAATTTTTGTAATTTTTAAAATTAATACATCTTTTTTTCATATTATTTTTTCTTTAGTTTTTAAATTGTTTACTTTTAGCATACATATTATTTTATTTTTTCTCTATTTTCCCCCTTCCGAAAATGCCAGAAAATAATAATTTCCGAAAACTTGTAACAAAAAAATGCTCCGGCACAAATGTCAAGATTAAATTAGTAAAATATAATACATGAAAATGAGTGAACTGAATGAGGATTCTCTGGATCGTCACTTTGCGAAGCAGCTGGAAATGGTGAGCGATG
Organism: Drosophila recens; assembly: GCA_037043495.1. Lineage (NCBI taxonomy): Eukaryota > Metazoa > Arthropoda > Insecta > Diptera > Drosophilidae > Drosophila > Drosophila recens. The sequence continues at coordinate 185,176 of JBAMBJ010003217.1, read as the reverse complement.
TGTTCATCCAGAGTGTGTGTCCAGTTCATCACGATATCATTCATCGATGGCTGTTGGTTTTCTACGAGGCACAAAAGTCGGACAAATACGCCCGGAACTGTCTGATGGTGTTGATGCATGAGCAGCTGAAGGCCATGGGCCAACTGGGCAGACCCTTTACCGACTTGGCCAATACAAAGCTGCCACTGGAGCAAGTGCTGACCAAGTATGAGAGTGACTGTGCCAGGGAAGCGGAGAGAGAGACTGAGAGAGATACTCCAATGAAAAATTACACAGAATCCGAAATGGAGACAAATTATACGAGTGAGGATGGTGTCAGCAGTCAGCAGTCGACAGTGGATAAGGAAAGTGAACAACAATATAAAGATCTGCTCAAGAAATCAGTGACAGCTCAACGAACTCCGACGCTGCTCCAGAAAGTCGAGTGCAATGCACGGCATGCGATTCGCCGTCTCAGGAATTGGACACCCAATGGTGCTCCCATCAACTTCCTGCTCAACACCCTGCAGGACATACTCGATGATGAGCCGCAGACGCGACGTCTTTTACTGGAGCTGGATCGCAAGCTGGAGCGTGAGCTGGACAATCTGCTAGAACAGGCGGGCGAGCGACGTGAGAAGAATGTGCGAATTTTGTACGATCAATTGTTCAAACAGCAAGGAGATGTACTCCAGGCCAAAGAGGCGCTGCTCCAACAGAAGCAGGAAGCTCTGGAAGAGGCAAGACGGCAGCTCCAGGCACAATACCACAAGAACACACCCACTCAGACCCATTTCTTTGCCGGACCCATCCAACAGGAGCTGCAATCTGGCAAATCAAACACCTGCAACTGTTGCAGCTGCTCCGAATGCCAGGAAAGCAGGAAGCTAGTGTCGCCCCCACCTTCAGTCTCGTCTTCATCCCTCTACGTTCACATCCAGGGCAACAAGGAGCTCAAGAATCAAAAGAATTGCGACTGCCAGTTCTGTCAGCAGTTCAGAAGAGAGTTTTCCGATTAACAGCAGCTTACTTTTATATATTGTATATTTTTTATATATATTTCATATTTTCCTGCTTTCAAATTTTTAATTTTCATATTTTTTATTTGTCATGTTTAAAAAAATAAATTTTATTTCACATTTTAAATTTTTAGTAGTTTTTCAAAGACTTTTTGTTAATATTTTCATTTGTTAATATTAAAAAAATAAGTTGATTTTATTTTATATTTATTTATTTTCGTTTTCAAATTTCATATCTTTTAGAAATTTAATTTAATTTTAATTTTAGCTTTCAATCTTGAAATTTTTTAAATTAAATACATTATTTTTTACATTTTTAAAAGCTTTATTTTAATAAAATCTTAACTTAAATTCATGTAATTATTTAAGCTAAATAATTTTGTTTATATTTTTAGTTTTATTTTAATTTAATCCTGGCTTTAACTTTAACTTCTTTTTATATATTTTAAGAAATGTTTTTTTTTTATTTAATTTTAAGTTCAATTCTTGTAATTTCTTAAAATATATACATTTTTTTATATTTTAGAAGTTTTATTTTAAATTAATTTGTAATTTAAATAAATATATTTTTTTTTAATTTGTAGTTTGTAATTTAAATATATATATTTTTTTTTAATTTTTAAAAATTCTAATTTAGTTTTAACTTCAATTCTTGTAGTTTTTCAAATAAATACCTCCTATTTTATATTTGTTTATGTTTATTTTCTAAATTGTTAACTTTTTAATTTTAAAATTCTGTTATTTTTTTTTTTGTTTTTTTTTGTTGTTTTATATATTTGTTGGGTTTTAAATTTATAATTATTAAAAGAACAAATAATTTCTTGAGAGTTTTCTGCACATGTGTGTGTGTGTGTGTGTGTGGAAGTACCTGTCAATTGCCAGGAACTGGACTCGGCAAACTTTTAATGTAGTTTTAATTTGCTCGTAATCACTGGAAACTTGGCCAACACTAAACAAAAAACAACGACAATAACTTGGCTGGTAAAGTTAGCGTGAACGTTTCTTCTTCTGTGGTCTTGGACGGCGAAATTCTACGCACTTGTGTGCAGAAGAAGCTGAAGAAGAAGGAGCTCTCATCCTTTGCATCCTTCTCAGACAGCAACAGCTTTGCTCGTAATTAGTTTTTAAGCGCTCTGTGTGCGTGTGTATGTGTGTGGCATTAGATATGACAGCATGCAGTTAAGTACTTCTTAACGACAATGCCGCCTGTGTGGCTGCCGATAATGGCGCAAGGATAATATAAGTGCAATTGATTTTCTTGCCAAGTTTGTTTCGCAAGTTTGTGCAATAGCAAAGTGCTATTGGGATTATAGTTAACCGCAGTTGATTCTGCCAAATTGAAATTAAATATGCTTTGAGTTTTGATGCTAAACAATGCACTGCCTAAAAGTCTGCTACAGCAATTTATTATTGATTGCAGTTGTAGATTTACGCGCTGCGCTCAGAAGTATGCTACACTAAAATGATTGATGTCATCATCTGATAGATAGTATTTAATATTTTTATCCTTTAGTAAGTTATACGAATGCAGCTGATGAACTCATTTAAACTGAAATTATGTCGTTTGCGTGTATTAAAAAAATATATAAGGCAGAAAAGAAAGCAAATTGCATTTCATAGTTGTCAATTTCCAAGCCGCGCTTAAAAGTAAGCAACAATGAAATTATTGAAGTCATCATAATCCATTTGCACGCTCAGCATTAAAGTATGCCTTAAAATATGTCATGAATTTTCTTCAAACAAATGTAGCGTATTTCTTCATTTTGAACTCAACTTAAACAGATAGTAGCCCACCTGCAACAGATTACAAATTTTGCAATTGTAAAGTAAAATACCGGCATAAAAGGAAACAAGAAACTCAAGCATTCAACATCAGTTGTCGATTGCAATTTCATTTTTCTATCATTTGCTCTGCTGGTAAAATGTTTCAAACATTTTATAAATTTTGATAAAGCTGAGTATTTTGTAATAAGTAGATGATGGTTGCCTGAACTTTGTGCAACCAAACGATTCATTTATTTTTCAAGCAAGAAAAAAACAAAAAGTCCATAAAGTTGCGGCTGCAACAACTCAAAAAAAAAGAAAGAAAGTTGCAAAGAAAATGCAGTTGCCACAACGTCTTGTCTCTTTCTATCATTTCCATCTCTCTTGCACAGTTCTTATATCTTTCGCATGACAATAGCTCAAAATATGTAGCACCAACTGACGAAGGACTGCGGAAAACCATGAAGTAAAAGATGTAGGAAAAGCGAGCGGAAAAAGTAAGTGTGCGAAAAAGTTTTTCCTTTTTGGCTTTAATGATGCGCACAGACAGCAAAACTTGGAGAAGGGATTGCAACAATAAAATGTTGAAATACAACTTGAAGGAAAAATTGAAGAAGAAAAGCGCGGTAACATTAGCGACATCAAATTAATGACAAATTTGTGAGCATTGTTCGCCAAAAACAATTTCTGGCTATTAAACATAAAATTGCTCGCAGCGCAGCGCAGGGAACAAAATATGACAAAAGTGAAAAGTCGCCAAAAGCCAGCGATGAGGAAAATTTATGTGCACGCCAAGGGAGAACAGGGAAAACCCAAGCAATTACGGCCAAGACTTAGTTGCCTTTTTGCGTATGACAATAAGCGTGGAGAGCTTTTATCACTGGGATGGGTCAAAGTGCCCCCTTAAGAGTTCCTTGTGCCCTATTCCAGCTGTGGCCAGCAAAAGGACCACAACTTTCGTTTTGCTCTTAAAATGCTCAACAAAAGTTGCATTTTTGCAGCTACAGCAAAGGCGAAGACGAAGTGCAGTACATGGCCATTATAACAGAGCACACTGGTGTCAGTTGTAATATTTTTTAAAATTATTTAAAATTAAAATGTGTTTCCGCGTGATCAAAAATTATTTTAAAAAAATCCATAACAGAAATTCCTTTGCTTTCCGCTTATGCAAGAAAAATAAATATATTCTTTTTGAATTAATTTCCAAGAGAAAAAAAATAAAAAATCAGTTGGGCTATCTGTTAAAATGGAGTTTAAAATGAAGAAATACGTTAAACTTGTTTGAAGAGAATACGAGTTGCTTGAAATATTAAAAGGCATACTTTTGGGCTGAGCGTGCAAATTGATTATGCTGAAGTCAACGATTTTAGTGTTGCTTACTTTTGAGCGCAGCATGGAAATTAAAAACAATTAAATGTTAAATCTTCCTTTACTCTTTTTTTTTGCAATATTAAGCTTTAATTATATTAGTTGCCACTAAAGGTAGCGGAAAACTGGTTTAAATAAAATAGACTAATTTTTATTAAATAAATGATAAAAAAAAAAATATTTAGCTTCAATAACTCCAAGTTTTTGCCCCCAAAGACTTAAGCTCTGAATTCTCTGAGATCCACGCGCTTATTCAATATTAGGGGTCATGGTTCGATCGATCTTAAACTCCTCTTGTTTTCTATATTCAAGATTTTCGAAAAAAAAAAATAGATTCTGAAACCAGTGTGCTTAGAAAAGCAGCAGGAACTGTAGTAGTAGGAGCAGCAACTATCCAGTCAAGTTGAAAATGCGCCGCCTGTTGTGGTGTTTATCACATTCTGCACATCTCACTTAATGGCTTCCTGCTGCCATTACAGCCACTGACAACTTGACTTGTCCAGTTTTCCTTAGTGCTCCATTGCGGCTTCTCACGACACTTTCGAGAGATTGTGTCCCGTTTAAAGTGCTTGTTTGACCAGCTGAAAATTGCATTGGTTTCCAGGGTCGTTAACAAAATACATTTCCTATATATTTTCCATATATACTTATATACAATTACATTGTGACGTCTTTGGGGCTAAAGTGCCGCTTGGCAAAGGTCTCGCCCACAATGAGTGGGAAGACCAAACTGGCCTCGGCATACACCTTAACTGGTGTGGCTTCCTTGCGTATCTTGCCCCAAGATACCGCCTCATCCGGTCGAGCGCCGCTATCGCTGCCATCGAATTCCGAGCCGGTATTTATAAATACGGAATAATCGGCGCCGTTGCGCATTAAATTTGCATTACAAATATGATGCTTGATGAGGCCACCGCCCACAATAATCATGCCGCTGTTGACAGCCTTAACGGCCATAGTGTTGAGTCGTCGCAGATCGGATAAGATGTCCACAACCAATCCAGGTTGTCGGAACGAGTGAAAGTACATCATGTCGCCCAGACTGCCATCGGTTAAGGCAGGACAGTAAACAGGTATCTGGTTCTTGGCTGCCCAGTAGTAGATGGAGCTGGGATCATCGATGCGCTCGCCCAGCCTCTGTATGATCCGCGATGGCGACCACACGGTGCCCTTGCTGCGCTGCTCCTCCAGCATTTCGTCCAGCAGCGGCATTAGCCAGTCCTCAAATTTACAGTAGTTGTCATTGGGCACCAGCAAATTGCCAATACGATTAATGCCACGTTCACGCAAATCGCGTCCGTTCAGCTCAAAGGATCCCATAAATGTTGGCGCCAGGCATTTGATGAAATCCTCCTCGACGCCACCGGCCGTGGTCACAATGCAGTCGATCATGCGATGCTCGGCCAGAAAGCGCAGTGTCTCCCGCATGCCCGAGGACACCAGATTTGAGGTGTAGCCCAGAAAGATGGTGCACTTGCTCCTTCGCCTAATAAACTCGTCCGTTTCGTGTACATCCTGCTGTTCAGCATCCAGCGGCTGCGCCCTGCAATCCAACTGTCAGTGTTTAGTACACTTGAGTAGTCTAACTTCAAAACTTACCATTTTGTTGATTTCCTTGATGGCCAGACCAAGATTTGTGGCCTGGAAGCCGGTGTGGACATAGGACTCCAATAGCTTGCTGTAATCGACGCCCAGGTTGAAGTCATAGCCATGCACCTGCGGCGTGTCCTCGGGAATACGTTCACTGCGTTTTAACACCGCATCTTTGGCAATTTCTGGCTCCGCTGACATTTTAAATAACAAAAACACAAACTTCTTTCTTTAGCGCGTTTTCTACCAAATAAAATGTGCGATTCAGCTGTTTGTTATCGTCCGCACTATCGATAGTATTGATATATTGCAGTTTAGTTTTGCTCTTCGATAAAAACAGGTGTATGACTATCGATTGCTTATTACCTCTACTCTGCAGTGCTGCCATAACAGCCCTTTTAGTGATAGATCTATCACTTTTTCGATAGATTTGTCACCAAAATTTTACAAAAAGCCCCTATCACCAAATCTATCACCTTTTTAATTGCTTTGAAATTAATGTCATTGAGAGCCAGAAATTAAATTATTAACAATGCCGAAAAATGTATACAAGCAAAAATTTTGCGAGTCCGTGGGTAAATATGCCCGATTTTGTGGAGTGGATTGACCGCGATGCTGACGACTCCAATAAGGCGTACTGCAAATTATGCAAATCAAGCGTAATAGCAAAAGTAGACAAGTGGAAATAAACTGAGCGCCGCTTCGTTTGCCCAAAAGACGGTTATAAATTTATCGCCTATTTATCCATATTTATTGTCCAGCACTCTGCAATTGCTTCTGCCCTTTTGCCCATTTGAGCGAGCCGTGCAGCCAAAAGTTTTGAGCTAAAAGAGTACAACAACTAAAGCTGCACCGCACTTAATGCAGCAGCAAAATCATATGAACAAAAAAGTACCGTTGGAATTCCGAGAGTTTGAGCTCCGTTGGCTCGTAAAATTGCAGTATTTTAATTTATCTTGCATTTTGAATAATTTATATTAAAAATAAAATTATTAATCTTATGTTAATGTAGACTTTTTTCATTAATTTAGTACCACATTTGTTGCAATACGCCTTATAGCTTCAACGCTATTAAAGTTTGAAGATAAAAGTATGCACTGCATTCCGTAAGCTGTAAGCCACTGTACAAAGTTTCCGAAAAATACTTGCAAATGATTGAACGTCATCAACATATAAAAGCGAAACAATTAAAACCGAAGACGAAGCTGTCGACGAGGTATTACAATTATTATAATATTGAAAAATATTAAAAAAATATATTTATAAAAAATAATTAATAATAATAAATAAATATTTATACATAAAACATAAATATGCATGTTCTCTTGAATGAATTTTAATCATAAGATCCGTCCCGAATTTTTGTCACCTTTTATGTCACCTTTTTTAAATTTTTGTCACTTTTTTGTCACTTTTTCTGGCCTGTTTTTGTTATCGATTTATGGCAGCACTGCTACTCTGTTGAACAAAGTCTGTTCACGATTTAGTTCATGATTGACTGAATAAGTTCATTCGTTCATCTTAATGACCCGTTCATTTTAACTTTTTCGGAACGAACCGATACAACTCTAGTTTAAGCCGTCTCTAAATCAGCATAAACAAACAAAAATTTGGGATAAATTTGGATAAACAACAAAAAATTGCGAAAATGGATGAAGTTTGTCGCTTTTGCACATTAAGCTGTACCACACTGGAGAATATATTTGCCAAGCGAGAGCGGACGGATAACGAGCCACTCCTGGTTGCAATACTGAAATCGTGCACCAACTGTGAAATCAACGAATGCGACTCATTGCCCCAAAACATTTGTGGTCCCTGCATATCGGTCGCAAAATATGCTTTTGAATTCAAACTCAGATGGGAGCAAAGCAAAAAGTATTTTACGGAACGTCTGAGCGAAAGTGAGCAGCTTAAAATCAAGTACGAAATAGATGAAATTTGTCGCTTTTGCACGTTGAGCTGCACAACACTTGAGAATATTTTCGGTGAGCAAGTGCGGACGGATAATAAACCACTTTTAATTACTATGCTGGAATGTTTTACCAACTGTGAAATTAAGGAATTCGATTCATTGCCACAAAATATTTGTGGGTCCTGCATTTCGGCTGCTAAGAGTGCATATGAATTCAAGGTCAGATGCGAACAAAGCGAAAAATATTTTAAGGATCTACTGAGCGAATGTGAAGAACAGAAGCCCGACATCAATGAACTAACCATAGGCGAATCGTTCCTTATAGAAAATACTTTAGGCGCGGTCAGCATAGAACCAGAGCCGAATGACACTGTGGATGACGACAACTTTAAGGATGGTAGCTCAGAGTCAAGAGAATTGAATGAAATCGAGGATGAACCTTCCCACAAATGTGAGCTCTGCCTGAAGTCATTTAAAAGCAATGTCCACTTAAAAATGCACATGTATTCTCATTCTGACAAACGTCCTTATAAATGTGAACACTGCACAGAGGCGTTTATATGGGCTAGCCAGTTGGAACGTCACATGGAGAAACATTCTGACGATCGCCCCTTCAAATGTGAACACTGCTCAAAGGCATTTAAGTACTTTAAAAGTTTAAACGATCACAAAATCATTCATTCTGACGATCGCCCCTACAAATGTGAGTACTGCTCAAAGGCGTTTAAAAGGATTGACATTTTAAGAGTGCACATGAAGTCTCATTCTGACGATCGCCCCTTTAAATGCGAGAGTTGCCCAAAGGCATTTAAAAGCCAACGAGTTTTAAATGGACATCAAGTCGTTCATTCTGACGATCGCCCCTTCAAATGTGAGCACTGCTCAAAGGCGTTTACAACGACTGCAAATTTGAAAAGTCACATGAATGTACATTCTAACGATCGTCCCTTCAAATGTGAACACTGCTCAAAGGCGTTTACATCGGCTGCAAATTTTAAAAGTCACATGAATGTACATTCTGACGATCGTCCCTTCAAATGTGAGCACTGCCTGAAGATGTTTGCAACCAAAAATAGCTTTAATAGGCACATGACGGTTCATTCTGACGATCGTCCCTACAAATGTAAACAATGCTCAAAGACCTTTAAAACGTTATCACCTTTAAACTTGCACCAAATAACTCATTCTGTTGATCGTCCCTACAAATGTGAGCACTGCTCAAAGACGTTCAAAATGTTACATACTTTAAACAGGCACAAAATGACGCATTTTGACGATCGCCCTTAGAAATGTGAGCAATGCTCAATGGCGTTCAAAAATGTTTCTGATGGGAAAGTAGCTAAAGCCCTGCCGGATGCTGCCATTGATCTGCTAGTGCGTATTTTTAATGCGAATGCTGCTTCTAGGTATTTTTCCAAGGCAATGGAAACTTGCCAATGTCGTCATGATCCCCAAGAAGGACGTCGATCTTCGCTGCGCTGATGGCTATCGGCCTATTAGCCTCCTACCAACTTTTTCTAAGCTGTTCGAGCGGATATTTCTAAGACGCCTTTTGGATATTGACAGCTTCCACGATGCTATTCCAGATCACCAATTTGGTTTTAGAAACGCACACAGCGCCGTGGAGCAAGTCCATCGGGTGATCAATCACATTCTGTGCACTTTGGAATCCCGAAAATTCTGCTGCGGTGTTTTCCTGGACATCAAACAGGCCTTCGATCGAGTCTGGCACGATGGCTTATTTTTCAAGCTGAAGCCAATCGTACCTCCAGCTTATTTTAAGCTGCTGCAGTCCTTCCTGAGAGGGCGAACTTTTCAGGTGGAAGTTCGGGGTTCTCTATCCTCTCCCAGGGATATTCAGGCTGGTGTTCCCCAAGGGAGTGTTCTGGGCCCAGTTCTTTTACACTATTTTCACCTCGGACATGCCCTCGTCTAACAGCCGCAGAACACTCACTGCCACTTATGCAGACGACACTGCGTTTTTGGCAACTAGCTCCTGCAGAAGGGAAGCCAGCATCCTCGCGCAGGACTTCTTGGATGACTTCGAGATGTGGGCTTCAAGATGGAACATTGCTGTAAACCCTGCCAAATCACAGCATGCAACCTTTACCCTAAATCGACTTAACACTTCACGGTTAACGCTCGATGGCAAACGAATCCAGCATTCTGATAATGTTAAATATCTTGGCATAGTCATTGACCGGCGTCTAACGTGGTTGCCCCACATTAAGAAAGCACGTGCTGCAGCAGTTGCTAAATGCCGGAAGATGGACTGGTTGCTTCATTCAGGTAGCGGGCTGTCCCTGGTTGCCAAGCTTCGCCTATTTAAAAGCATTGTTCTTCCCACCTTGCTATGGGGAATTGGAATCTGGGGGACCGCTTGCTCATCATCTCTGCAAATAATGGAGGTCCTGTCAGAGCAAGCTCCTGAGGCGTTTGGTTGATGCGCCTTACTACGTGCGGAACTCCACTATCTACCGCAACTTTAAAGTTCAACCCATTTGCTCGGCTATCACCAGATATGCAACAAACTACCGGGAAAGGCTGCTCAGCCACTCGAACGTCCTTGCGGTAAGGTTGGCCAGACCACTTAGAAGAAGAAGACTGAAAAGGCGCCACCTGGCGGATAACTGGATCTTTGGACGATCCCCCTCTGGCCGTCTGTTGAACGTTTCTGATTAACACTTTGGTCTAACGCTGTGAGTTATGCTCGACCAAAAACCCATGATGCTCGCTCCTAGTCAGCCAGGACTTCCCCACACATCGTTCGTGGGTCTGTTTTGTATTAACACTTAATTTTTTCCAATGTGAAGGTGCTGTTTTAGCACGACCACGTTAATACATTTTATATCAAAAAAAAAAAAAAAAAAACAAAAATGTTTCTGATTTAAAATGGCTAATGAAGATTCATGCCGACCGATCTCTTTTACAAATGTGAGAGCTGCTCAATGGCGTTCAATATTACTTATTTATTTTCGATAGTACTAGTACTCTAAGCACACTTTTAATGTATTAGATTTAATATTTTATATTCTCTCTAATTTTGTAAATAAATAAATAAATATTTTCTATAGTGTGTTGATTTAAAAATGTATATACGTTAAATTGCAAATGTAAAAATTTTAAAATTGTTAATTTAGGTTTTATATATGTAAATAAAAAATGTACTTCAGTTTTTATGCTAAGCAATAAATTTATACATTTTTATTGGGCCAATTTCCGTTTCCTATCTCCTTGTTCTTTTCGATTAAAGTAGGGAACTTATCCATTTCATAAAAATATTTAAATATTAAACACAAAACTTAAAAGTTTTCAAAGCTGCGATGCAAATCCGCGCTTTCTGTGACGCGTTATTGTGCATTTAAACTGGTTGATAAACAAGTCAACGTTGATATCAACTTAGTCAATCCTAGTGTGAACAGCTGGTCAACTTGATCAACTGTTGCGTTGACAGTAGATTGACATTGCGAAAAAAATCAATTGTTGCTCTGAATGTAAACATAGGGGGATTCCGGTAAACGTTTTTGATTTGCTTTTGATTTGATTTTGATATTTCAGTCAGCTGTTCACAGCTGCTCCATACAAAATTTTCAGTGTGCCCAGAGCAAATCAGGGAAATGTGGTGTTACTAATTGATTTCGAAAAATCAGCTCTGAGACTGATTTTTTTTTCATTTTGATTTGCTTTCAACTCAAAACTGTCAGCTGTGTGGCATATGGTGTTTGTTTACATTCTGCTGTCATATCAATATGGAGAATGTTAGTCTAATGCATTTAAAGTATTTATAATTAAATAAATATAAAATGTTTGCTTAAATCTGCGAGTATTCAATAAAAACATAATCGAAAAGCAAACTTTCGTTTAAAACGCGTATAAATTTCCATTTCTGGCTTTCTTTCGGCATTTTGTATACTTTTTAGTTGTCAATTAGCCTGTTCGCCCAGGCTGTCAGCTGTTCACGAAATCAGAAAATAATCAGTGTGCAAAAAGGGTCGTTCCGTCAAATAGTTTTGATTTTGTTAAAAATAATCAAAAGCAAATTAAAAACGTTTACCGGAATCCCGCTATTGTGTCAACAGTTAAAGACACAATCGGCGTGTTGACAACACAAAATTAAATTGAGCTCATGATCATTCTTTTGATTTGTGTTGATAAACTTTATGTACAGATTAGAGGTAGCAACTCTTCGCTCGCCATCCGATTTAATTAATGTTGTCTGTTCTTTTTTAAACTGTGCAGTCTATAAAATAAAAAATTAATAATAAAAAGCTATTTAAAAAATGACTTAAATTTCATAGTTCATAAACTATCGATAGTGCAAGTCTGCCATCGATGGCGGCTCGATAGTGCTTGACCATCGATGGTGCCGATAGTGCCATCGATAGTTCTCCACCTGTACTATGTTCACCAGTGATGCCAAATTGGCTTTTTTCGGATAGATCTGTCTGATTTTTAACTGCTTCAGCCGGGAAAAATCTCAAACAGCTTCTATCCGAAAATCTGGCTTTTTTTAAATTCAATTAAATTGAATACAAAAAGGATTCTATACAGCTAATTTTAGAACTTTTTGAGAATGGAAACGTTATAAAAGCAAAAATACTTTCCCAGTACACCAAAATTCACCTCTTAAAATAGGAGAATGTTGAAAATACATCAAAATTTTGGTCCGAAGCAAACAAATATCGAGACTCTGCAGGCAGTAACCCTTTTTCAGAAGTGGTCACTTGTATTTTGTCTCTTTTATCGTTGCCTTGGTCAAACGCTGAAGTAGAGAGGGTTTTTAGCCAAGTTAGTTCGGTAAAAACTAAATTTAGGAACCGTCTTTAAATACAGACGATAAATGCTATTTTAACAATTAGGTAAATATATATATTATACGATTTTTCAATTATATGCATATGCATATTTTATCTTCTGCAGATTCGGATTGCGTCGACACAAATCGTGTTGCCATTTGTACATCTTGCCTGACAAATATCTTAAGTTTATAGGCACCATGGCGACGTACAATGAAAACAAAGAAAGTAAAGACGAACAAATCATTGAAGAGGCCCTAAAACTATTAAATTAAATAAAAAAGTAATAAAAAAAATTTGGCCTATTTTCCTGTCTTATTTTTTAGTTTTTCAGCCTTTTTTCCCCTATTTTTTTTGTTGTTTTGTCTTTTTTTTTCAGAAAATGTTTGGCATCACTGATGATCACCCCTACAGTTTCTATCGATATCTATCTTAATACACTCCGATATATTTCCTCTTTTGCGTGTCGATAATTCTGTGCAACAAACAAACAGTGCTTAACCGTCTCTAAATCAGCATAAACAAAACAGCAAAAAGTTACAAAATGGATTTTGTTTGTCGCTTTTGCACATTAAGCTGTACCACACTGGAGAATATATTTGCCAAGCGAGAGCGGACGGATAACGAGCCACTCCTGGTTGCAATACTGAAATCGTGCACCAACTGTGAAATCAACGAATGCGACTCATTGCCCCAAAACATTTGTGGTCCCTGCATATCGGTTGCAAAATATGCTTTTGAATTCAAACTCAGATGGGAGCAAAGCAAAAAGTATTTTACGGAACGTCTCAGCGAAAGTGAGCAGCTCAAAATCAAGTACGAAATAGATGAAATTTGTCGCTTTTGCACGTTGAGCTGCACAACACTTGAGAATATTTTCGGTGAGCAAGAGCGGACGGATAATAAACCACTTTTAATTACTATGCTGGAATGTTTTACCAACTGTGAAATCAAGGAATTGGATTCATTGCCCCAAAATATATGTGGATCCTGCATTTCGGCTGCTAAGAGTGCATATGAGTTCAAGGTCAGATGCGAACAAAGCGAAAAATATTTTAAGGATCTACTGAGCGAATGTGAAGAACAGAAGCCCGACATCAATGAACTAACCATAGGCGAATCGTTCCTTATAGAAAATACTTTAGGCGCGGTCAGCATAGAACCGGAGCCGAATGACACTGTGGATGACGACAACTTTAAGGATGGTAGCTCCGAATCGAGAGATTTAAATGAAATCGAGGATGAACCTTCCCACAAATGTGAGCTTTGCCTGAAGTCATTTAAAAGCAATGTCCACTTAAAAAGGCACATGTATTCTCATTCTGACAAACGTCCTTATAAATGTGAGCACTGCTCAAAGGCGTTTTCATCGGCTGCAAATTTGAAAAGTCACATGAATGTATGTACATCTGACGATCGTCAATTCAAATGTGAGCACTGTTTAAAGACGTTTAAACGGGATGACAATTTAAGAAGGCACATGACGACTCATTCTGACGATCGCCCCTTTAAATGCGAGAGTTGCCCAAAGGCATTTAAAAGCCAACAAGTTTTAAACGAACACAAAATCGTTCATTCTGACGATCGCCCCTACAAATGTGAGCACTGTTTTAAGACGTTTAAAAGGGATGACATTTTAAGAGAGCACATGAAGTCTCATTCTGACGATCGCCCCTTTAAATGCGAGAGTTGCCCAAAGGCATTTAAAAGCCAACGAGTTTTAAATGGACATCAAGTCGTTCATTCTGACGAACGTCCCTACAAATGTAAACACTGCTCAAAGACATTTAAAACCGTAGACATTTTAAACGAACACAGAATCGTTCATTCTGAGGATCGCCGCTACAAATGTGAGCACTGTTTAAAGACGTTTAAACGGGATGACACTTTAAGAAGGCACATGACGACTCATTCTGACGATCGCCTCTTTAAATGCGAGAGTTGCCCAAAGGCATTTAAAAGCCAACGAGTTTTAAATAGACATCAAGTCGTTCATTCTGACGATCGCCCCTTCAAATGTGAGCACTGCTCAAAGGCGTTTACAACGACTGCAAATTTGAAAAGTCACATGAATGTACATTCTGACGATCGTCCCTTCAAGTGTGAGCACTGCCTGAAGATGTTTACAACCAAAAATAGCTTTAATAAGCACATGACGGTTCATTCTGACGAACGTCCCTACAAATGTAAACAATGCTCAAAGACATTTAAAACCGTAGACATTTTAAACGAACACAGAATCGTTCATTCTGAGGATCGCCGCTACAAATGTGAGCACTGTTTAAAGACGTTTAAACGGGATGACACTTTAAGAAGGCACATGACGACTCATTCTGACGATCGCCTCTTTAAATGCGAGAGTTGCCCAAAGGCATTTAAAAGCCAACGGGTTTTAAATAGACATCAAGTCGTTCATTCTGACGAACGTCCCTACAAATGTGAGCACTGCTCAAAGACGTTCAAAATGTTACATACTTTAAACAGGCACAAAATGACGCATTTTGACGATCGCCCTTAGAAATGTGACCAATGCTCAATGGCGTTCAAAAATGTTTCTGATTTAAAATGGCTACTGAAGATTCATGCCGACGATCTCTTTTACAAATGTGAGAGCTGCTCAATGGCGTTCAATATTACTTATTCATTTTCGATAGTGTATAATTTAAAAATGTATATATGTACGTTAAATTGCAAATATAAAAATTTTAAAATTGTTAATTTAGGTTTTTTTTTATTTATTTATTTAGTGTCAACTAAGTACAGTTGACCAAAATTAATGTAAGAAATTCAATAAAGATTTAGTAAAATTAAAAGTAAGTAATATAAAATTAATTTAAAGTAAATTTAAACTGAAATGATAAAAAATAAGAAGTTAAAAATTACAAAATATTAAAAAATTAAAAGTCTAGAGGGTATTCAAGAATGTTTAAAATGATCCAACATTTGTTGCAAGGATTGGGGAAAACCCAGAAAAACCCAATCAGATCAAAAAGTATTAGTAGCAATAATTAGTAATAATACAAGTATTAGAGATTAGTAAGGTCAGGGATTTCTAGAAAGGAAGAGTTTTATATAGGTAAATAAAAAATGTATTTCAGTTTTTATGCTAAGCAATAAAATTATACATTTTTATTGGGCAAATTTCCGTTTCCTATCTCCTTGTTTTTTTTTTCGATTTAAGTAGGGAACTTATCCATTTCATAAAAATATTTAAATATTAAACACAAAACTTAAAAGTTTTCAAAGCTGCGATGCAAATCCGCGCTTTCTGTGACGCGTTATTGTTAGAGTTGGGTCGTTTAGTTCTGAAAAAGTTCAAATGAACGGGTCATTGAAATGAACTAATGAACTTATTCAGTCTTTCATGAACTATATAGTTCATTTGGTCAGTGGGTCCGTTATTATGAAATTTTTTTTTTTTTTTTTGTTTATCTTATTCAGCCCTGGAGTCGTTAAGGCTCGAAGATAAAATTAATTTTGGAATAGAATTTAATATTCTTTTTATAATCTATTTTAAAATGTCAAAGAGAACAAAGTCAAAAAATATTAATGAATGAAATATGTTAATGAAGTACCAAAACTAAAACGCATTTGCTATTTATACTTATTCGAATCTTTAAATAAATTTCAGTGTCAAGGAACAGTTGTTAAAGAAATCATCTCCTTAAATAAAATTGATTGGTCTGAACGATGAAGGATATAAGGCAATTCACATCGTTTATCGTTCACAAACAACTGACCAACTGATCAGAATGACCTATTCATCTTTCATCGTTCATGACCAACTGAATAGAAACTTTTCATAGTTCTTAGTTCATGACCAACTGAATAAAAAGCATATCGTTCATAGTTCATCATGACTGTCGGATTCAGCAGCAGCCTAATCCGTTTCTATCGATATAACTATCGGGACAGTATGAACTAGATGAGCAGGCTTGTCGTGTACTGGTTCCAGTTGCATTGCATTGCATACACATACGCATACATATACACTAGCATTTTTTCCCGCGTTTTTTGCATTGTACATATCTTCTCGTTGTTGATCTGGCGAAGCTAATTGTAAAAAGCCACAGCCGCATATTATTAACCAAATCTTGCCAAAATAAAAACGTTGTTGTCGAAACCCAAGTTGTACTGATTCTTGGTAAATAGTATCCGCGTACAATTGTCAAAAAACATTGGCAATTCAACAATGACCAACTGACCAAAAGACCAACTGAACTAAATGACCAACTGAACTAAATGACTGATTTAGTTCACGACTGAAAAATGAAGGATTGAACTTGGTCAGCAAATTGAACTAAAAAGCCCAACTCTAGTTATTGTGCATTTAAACTGGTTGATAAACAAGTCAACGTTGATATCAACTTAGTCAATCCTAGTGTGAACAGCTGTCAACTTGATCAACTGTTGCGTTGACAGTAGATTGACATTGCGAAAAAAATCAATTGTTGCTCTGAATGTAAACATAGTGAACATTGTGTCAACAGTTAAAGACACAATCGGCGTGTTGACAACACAAAATTAAATTGAGCTCATGATCCATTCTTTTGGTTTGTGTTGATAAACTTTATGTACAGATTAGAGGTAGCAACTCTTCGCTCGCCATCCGATTTAATTAATGTTGTCTGTTCTTTTTTAAACTGTGCAGTCTATAAAATCAAAAATTAATAATAAAAAGCTATTTAAAAATTGACTTAAATTTCATAGTTCATAAACTTTCGATAGAGCAAGTCTGCCATCGTTGGCGGCTCGATAGTGCTTGACCATCGATGGTGCCGATAGTGCCATCGATAGTTCTCCACCTCTACTATGTTCACCCCTACAGTTTCTATCGATATCTATCTTAATACACTCCGATATGTTTCCTCTTTTTCACATGTTTAAAACGTCTCTAAATCAGCATAAACAAAACAGCAAAAAATTGCGAAATGGTTGAAGTTTGTCGCTTTTGCACATTAAACTGTACCACACTGGAGAATATATTTGCCAAGCGAGAGCGGACGGATAACGAACCACTCCTGGTTGCAATACTGGAATCGTGCACCAACTGTGAAATCAACGAATGCGACTCATTGCCCCAAAACATTTGTGGTCCCTGCATATCGGTTGCAAAATATGCGTTTGAATTCAAACTCAGATGGGAGCAAAGCAAAAAGTATTTTACGGAACGTCTCAGCGAAAGTGAGCAGCTCAAAATCAAGTACGAAATAGATGAAATTTGTCGCTTTTGCACGTTGAGCTGCACAACACTTGAGAATATTTTCGGCGAGCAAGAGCGGACTGATAATAAACCACTTTTAATTACTATGCTGGAATGTTTAACCAACTGTGAAATTAAGGAATTCGATTCATTGCCCCAAAATATATGTGGGTCCTGCATATCGGCTGCTAAGAGTGCATATGAATTCAAGGTCAGATGCGAACAAAGCGAAAAATATTTTAAGGATCTACTGAGCGAATGTGAAGAACAGAAGCCCGACATCAATGAACTAACCATAGGCGAATCGTTCCTTATAGAAAATACTTTAGGCGAGGTCTGCATAAAACCAGAGCCGGATGACACCAAAGGAACTGGGGATGAAGAATACTTTAAGGATGGAAGCTCAGAATCAAGAGAATTAAATGAAATCGAGGATGAAGATAAGATGACAGCTGAACGACATTCTGATGAACGCTCCCACAAATGTGAGCTCTGCCTGAAGATGTTTACAACCAAAAGAAGCCTTAAAAGGCACATAACGGTTCATTCTGACGATCGTCCTTACAAATGTGAACACTGTACAAAGGCGTATGTATGGGCTAGCCAATTGGAACGTCACATGGAGGTACATTCTGACGATCGCCCCTTCAAATGTGAACACTGCTCAAAGACATTTAAAACCGTATCCATTTTAAACGAACACAAAATCGTTCATTCTGACGATCGCCCCTACAAATGTGAGCACTGTTTAAAGACGTTTAAACGGGATAACACTTTAAGAAGGCACATGACGACTCATTCTGACGATCGCCCCTTTAAATGCGAGAGTTGCCCAAAGGCATTTAAAAGCCAACAAAATTTAAATGGACACAAAGTCGTTCATTCTGACGAACGCCTCTTCAAATGTGAACACTGCTCAAAGGCGTTTAAGTACTTTAAAAGTTTAAACGATCACAAAATCATTCATTCTGACGATCGCCCCTACAAATGTGAGCACTGTTTAAAGACGTTTAAAAGACATGACATTTTAAGAGTGCACATGAAGTCTCATTCTGACGATCGCCCCTTTAAATGCGAGAGTTGCCCAAAGGCATTTAAAAGCCAACGAGTTTTAAATAGACATCAAGTCGTTCATTCTGACGATCGCCCCTTCAAATGTGAGCACTGCTCAAAGGCGTTTACAACGACTGCAAATTTGAAAAGTCACATGAATGTACATTCTAACGATCGTCCCTTCAAATGTGAACACTGCTCAAAGGCGTTTAAACGGGATGAAACTTTAAGAAGGCACATGACGACTCATTCTGACGATCGCCCCTACAAATGTGAGCACTGTTTAAAGACGTTTACATCGGCTGCAAATTTTAAAAGTCACATGAATGTACATTCTGACGATCGTCCCTTCAAATGTGAGCACTGCCTGAAGATGTTTACAACCAAAAATAGCTTTAATAAGCACATGACGGTTCATTCTGACGAACGTCCCTATAAATGTAAACAATGCTCAAAGACGTTCAAAATGTTACAAATTTTAAACAGGCACAAAATGACTCATTTTGACGATCGTCCTTAGAAATGTAAGAGCTGCTCAATTGCGTTTAAAACGTTACGAAATTTAAACGGACACAATATTATTCATTCATTTTCGATAGTGTGTTAATTTAAAAATATATATACGTTAAATTCCAAAAATTAAAATTTTAAAATTGGTATTTATTTTCTTTCGCTTTCTGTGACGCGTTATTGTGCATTTACACTAGTTAATAGATAGTTATAGAATGCACAGTTAAAAAAACAGACAACATTAATAAAAACGGATGGCGAAGCGAACTGCTGCCACCGCTATTTACATAAAGTTTGTCAACAAAAAACAAAAGAATGAACATGAGCTCAACTTCATTTTGTGTTGTCAACGCGCCGATTTCGTCTTCAACTGTTGACACAAAGTGTTAGCATTATGTTTACATTCAGAGCAACAATCGCACTGTCAATCTACTGTCAACGCAACAGTTGATCAAGTTGACAGCTGTTCACACTAGGATTGACTAAATTGATATCAACGTTGACATGTTTATCAAGTAGTGTAAATGCTCGATAGCGCTTGACCATCGATAGCTCTCCTCCCTCTAGTATGACAGTGCTGCCACAACAGCTTTTTGCCGTCTAGTCTGGCCTTTCTAAAAAGAAAGTATTACAACTTTTTCAAATATTCTAGTTGCAAAATTTTGCTTTATTTCAACTCTTTTCCCACTTAAAACAGTTGTTTAATAGCCTTTCCTCACTGAAACTACATTTCAGCATTTTAGCATTTTTGGAGCAAATGCTACTTTTTTCCTATACATTTCATATGGGATCTAGTGGTGGGAGAATAGTACATTTCTGAGAAATGTAACTACATTTTTAAAAATCAATGCGATATTCATCGGAAATCAATCGATATTTGAAGTTTTTTTTTAATTTGAGAATGTACTATCACTAGATTTCTCAAATTTTGGCGCCAAATTTCAAACTGTTAAAAACTGAACTTTATTTTAAATTAATGAAGAATGTAGTTATGATAAAATGCTGCAGTTAACAGCAAAAGAAATCAAAAACCGACCCTTATGGCTACATGAGTCAACATTACAGATTGGCGATCGCAACAATTATTATTAAATCGTTACAGTTTCTCATGATAGTTCATTAAAAAAGAATAAATAAAAAAGTAGTGCTTATTGGTAAATATTCTAATATTTATTAGAATCCGTTGTATTGAACAAGACGTATCTGATAAGGGCGCTACGAGTTGCTTTTACCAATAATGAATTATCAGAATCTAAGAATCCCAGACTCTTGCTCTAGTTACGCTGATACCATACTATAAGTACGTTGTCTCCAATTTTCGTTATTCCACAGACGATCCCAACCCATAGAGAGCTACGGCAACCTCTTGTTCAATGAAAGATCGTGGAAATGGTGTTTTCACTTTGGGTTCCCTTTGCAATGGTTTTTCCGAATGGTTTTCCAATCGGGAAAAGTTAGATGATCTCCTGACCGTCAGATATTATGTCCTAAGCAGCGAAGTTTTCTTAAAATCCTTCCATTTGTTTTCTCGTATTTTTTTAATTTCAGTTGTCAAATGAATTTGTAAACAAATCACAAATGTTTTGTAAATGCTAAATGCAAATGCTATGCTATGAGGACAGACAGTTGCATACTTATCGATAGCTCCGATATTTTTATAAAATGTACATTAGTGAGGAAAGGCTATTAGTAATTTAAAGTTGCCAGCACTGTTCTATAAATATGCATACTTATCGAATATAACCAATGGCCGTGTTCACCAGGACTAATCAATCAGTAATCATGTATTTTGTTTGCTCGATAACTAAGCATCACAATCAGAAAATTTCAGCGCACTATTTTGGTGATGAATTTTCAGTCATCATAATCACAAAATTTGAAATCATGATTGCTAATCACTGCATTTTACCAGAATAATCATGCAAATTTCATCGATTTTCTGTTGTCGATCTGTTCTGGTGAACACGGCCAATGTCAATAAATTCAGCTATCGATAGTGGCATCGATTGTTGCTGCCAATGAATGACAGGCAGAGAAATTGAAGCTGAAGAAGAAGAAATAGAGAGAGAGAGAGGAAGAAGAAGAGATAGGCACTTGAAACAACTAAACCAAATTTTAAGGTATGTCAAAATTACAATAATAATCAAAAATCAAAGCGTATGAACATTAACTAATAATTCCAAAAAACAAGCATTCATTGACTCACAAAAACAGCTGAATCGAAGCGAGCAACGACGCAGCAAAGCCAAATTGTAAAAACAAACCCTTTGGAGTGTGGAAATTGTAGAGACAACGACGACGCCAGCAGCAAGCGCCAAGGCAAACAGCAAACAAATCTAGGCGAAAAATGATTAAGCTCTTCTCGCTGAAGCAACAAAAAAAGGATGGTGACCAATCGGCACGCGGCGGTCAGCAAAAGAAGGCATCGGCTGCCCAGCTGCGCATACAGAAAGGTATTTTCTTTCGCGCCCATTACAACAATAATAATATCGCTTTTTTCGTTGTATATGTATTTTAGTTTTTGTTTATGCCAAATTCGCATTTAATTTTTCAGATATTAACGAACTGAATCTGCCAAAGACCTGTGCAGTGGAGTTCCCCGACTCGGATGATTTGCTCAACTTCAAATTGATCATCTCGCCGGACGAGGGCTTCTACAGAGACGGACGATTCGTGTTCAACTTCCGTGTTGGCTCCAACTATCCGCATGAGCCGCCAAAAGTGAAATGTGGCACGCAAGTTTATCACCCCAACATCGATCTGGATGGCAATGTGTGCTTAAACATATTGCGCGAGGACTGGAATCCCGTGTTGACCATCAATTCCGTTGTCTATGGCTTGCAATTTCTGTTCTTGGTAAATGTCACAATCTAATCTAGCGTTTATGCGGCATTATCGTTTATACGGCAGTATCGCTAAAAAAAAAATCAGCTATTATTCGACGGTCTGACCCAGAAGTTCCCCCTCAAATCCGATTTAACAACTAATCTATCGTTTACACGGCAGTATCGTTTATACGGCAGTATCGTTAAAAAAAACAGCCGTCTGACCCAGAAGTCAGCATTTAATCAGATTTAACTGCTTTATGGCCAGTGATGTCAAATATTATCTAAAACAAAAAAGACAAAACTGACAAAGAAAACAGGGAAAAAAAGCTGAAAAACTGAGAAAAAAAGACAGAAAAAGAAGCCAAACTATTTCCTATTATTTTGTAATTTAAGAGTTTTAAAGCATCTTCAATGATTTTTTTTCGGCATTTACTTTGTCATTGAGCTTTGCCCATGGTGCCTATCATCTTTACAAGTTTTATGTCGACGCAGAAGATAAAATATACATTTGCATATAATTAAAAAATTGTATAATTGTCAAAAAAGCATTTAACGCGTCTACTTGTAGACGGTTCCTCAATTTAGTTTTTAACAAACTTACTTGGCTAAAAATCCTCTCTACTTCTGCATTCGACCGTGGCAACTATAGACGAGTCAGAGCAAAATTTACCACTTCTGAAAAGGGTTACTGCCGTCGTATTTTTAACATTCTCTCATTTAAAGAGGTGAATTTTGGAGCACTGGGAAAGTGTTTTCGCCTTTATTTCGATTCCATTTTCAAAAAGTTCCAAAATTGGCAATATCCGGCCTGTTCCGAATTTCACTTTCTATAAGATTTGTCGGAATTCAATTTTTTTAAACTGCTCTAATATTATTTCGGCGCTATTCAGCGGATTGATATCACTTAGAGTTCATGAGTTTAAGTTTTTTTTTTCAAACACAGTCTAAATTCAAAGTGAATAAATGCATATCACTAAATGATAAAAAGTAAAAAGTAAAATCCGGAACAGGCCTGAATAGAATCCTTTTTGGATTCAATTTAATTGAATCTAAAAAAAAACCGATTTTCGGACAGAAGATGTTTGAGATATTTTCCGGCTGAAACAGTTAAAAACCATACAAATCTAGCCGAAAAAGGCCAAATTGGCATCACTTTTTATGACTCAAAAATAATTTTGTTGTTGATTTTGCAGGAACCAAATCCCGAGGATCCACTCAACAAGGAAGCTGCCGATGTGCTGCAAAGCAACCGACGCCAATTCGAGTACAACGTGAAGAAGGCGATGCGCGGCGGTTGCGTTGGCGAGACGTTCTTTGAATGCTGCCTCAAGTGATATAGGAAATCAAAAGTCTTTAATTTAAGAAGAAGATACGGCGTCTGCCTGCTGCCTGCCAACATTATAAACATGATGCCAGCGAACAGTCAACGCGATTTTATTAATTATACACACAAACAACAACAACAACCACAACTCGTACACTAAACGATGGCGACAACAACAGCAATAAACAGTTAAACAAACCGGAACAACAACAACAAGAAGAGCAACAACCACGAGAGAAGAACAACAACAACAACCAACAAATTATCGTAATAAACAACTGCGTACCGAAAAAAAAAAAAACAAACAAAAAAATACACAACAAAAAAAAAAACAAACAGTTTCAAGTCAACAATTTTTTAGTTTAGTACAAAAATGAATTTTGCAGCCGCTTTAAATTATTATAAATTTCATGTTTGTAACGCATTGAGCATAAATTTTATTTGTTTGTCCAGTTTTTGTTTCGAAATGATAATTACATAAATGGTGTAATTATATAGTATAAAATGATATACATAATTACAACTTGTCTGTTTCCATATCTTTGCAATACGTACACAAATTACATTTATAGATATTGATGAAATTTGGACTGAAATTTATGAATGAGGAAACAACTTTTAATATAAGTTCCGTTTAGTATTTATTAATTAAATCCGCTTCTTTCCTGGATGCTACTTAAGGTCTTGAGGGGTACAACGAGTTCTCAACATTCCCTTATATACGTAGGTATTGTGACAAGAATGTTAAGCTTGAATACCTTTCCCGCTTCTCATATATACAGTCGTCGTATGAAGTATTTTGACAAAACTAAAGTTAAATCTACTCGTAATTTAAACTTACTTTATGTTAAGTTTGGCATCAATTGAAAGGTCATTTAAATTTCGTTTAAATGATTCAAAACTTTCCTTAACCCATTAAGTACCCATTGAAAATTTCGAATTTTTGTAAATGTCTTTTTCATCTTTTTTCCTCGGTCTCAAACTAAAAATGTTTTGATGCAAAAAAATGCTTCAAACAATTCTAAGAGTGACTGCAAAAGGAAATTTTCAAAAATCACTTTGCTAGCATTTTTTATGGTTTTTTGAAAATTGTTAAAAATTACTATATTAGCCACTTCTTCATCCTTTTCATACATTTTTCTGAGATCATCCCATACAATAAATCATAAAAAATACTAGCGTTGAGATTTTCGAAAATTTCTTTTTGCAGTCACTATTAGAATTGTTTAGAGAACTTTTATTGCAAAATACTTTATCCGACGACAGTATAAATGTTAATGATCCATATCTTGATCTTCATATGAACAAATAACATTTAAAGACATAGAAGTTGAAATTCACAAACATAGAAACAAGTATTGTAATATTTCAACTTGTTTTAATACAAGTTCAGTTTAGTATTTATCAATTAAAGGGATTCAACAGCATGAATTCCTTTCCCACATCTCACATATAAATGTTACGATAATTAATGATCCATATCTTGATCTTGATACGTAAACAAATAACATTAATAGACATGAACATAGAAACAAGTAATGTAATATTTCAACTTGTTTTAATACAAGTTCAGTTTAGCATTTATTCAGTTAAGCACGCTTCCAGCACTCTCCTTCAGCCGCTCACAGGTGTATGCTGTGCCGCGCCAGCTGCATATTCCGCCAGAGGCACAAATCCGCCACCGCCGCTTGCCGGCCCGCGTGCAAACGCAGATCGTAGAGACGACTGATGAGGCCGACGCGTATGTCATCGGTGGCCAGCACCTTGAGCAGCTGCTGCATCAGTTGACCAGGCAGCAGACGCAGCACGGGCGCCACTCGCTCCCCACCGCATTCCACCAGCAGCGAGATGAACTGATAGACAAAGATGGCCTTGGGCGACAGCTCGTCGCCGCTGACGAATTGCAGAAAGACGCGAAAAATGTGCTTGACACTCGACTGCAGTGGCTCCTTGAGGCTGAGGGGCGTAGCACGCAGTTCGGCGCTGGGCGTGCTCAGCATGGACGAGGCGACATTTGTGCCACCAACGCCGCTGGCATCGGTGGCAAAATCATTTGAATTATCGCTGCCATCGCCAATGATTTTGCGCACCTTCGCGGCATTGGCCACGCCCACCAGCTCCTCCTCGTCATGGGAGCGTGAACGTTTCTTGAAGGCAGCGGCAGCCGAGGAACTGCGCGTCTCCAGGCAGGAAATGATGCAGTAGACGCAGAGACGTGCCAGCACCAGCGACTGTGGCTCATTGATGTCCTCGCTGCAAGAGATTAAGCGAGATTAATCGATTGTATTGGAGGCATAGCTGTTAAATAATGATTAGTAACTGGATTATTTTTGTTTAAAAGTCGAACTACTGATTAAATTACGATTATTTTCGGTTTGCCCAATTATTTAATGGTAACGATTACAAAACAATCAGAAATAATTATTCAAAAATAATCAAAAATAATCTTAAAAAAAAACCGAATACTTAAAAAGTTTTTTTTGATTATTTCTGATAATTAATAATCATAGTCATTAGTGATTAGATTATTTTTGTTTAAAAGTCTAACTAATGATTTAATTACGATTAATTTCTGGTTTTGCCCAATTATTTAATGATTACGATTACAAAAAATCAGAAAAAACTATTCAAAAACAATCCAAAAAATAACTAAAATAATCAGAAATCATCTAAAATAATCCGAGTCCTTAAAAAAATTATTTTTTATTATTTCTGATTAATAATTATTATTCAAAAATAATCAGAAAAAATCAAAAATAATCTTTTTGAGTATTCGGATTATTTTTGATTTTTTCTGATTATTTTTGATTATTTATGACTACAGTCGAACTTCCCTAACTCGAATCACCATTATCCAAGAAAAAAGTTCGAGTTAGGGAGACTTCGAGTATAGGGAAGTCTTTTTGTTCGGTATAGTATACGCTATTGCCACTCAATTTAGTTCGAGTTAGAGAGAATTCGAGTTGAGAAGTTCGAGTTAGGGAAGTTCGACTGTATTTAGTAAAAATCTAGATTATTATAAATTTTCTAAGATCAAAAAAGCCAAAATAATCAGAAAAAAAAATTTAAAAATAATCCGAATACTCAAAAAGATTATTTTTGATTTTTTTGTGATTATTCTTGATTAATTGTAATAACTTTTAGATTATTTTTGATTTTTTGTAATCAGTGAACTATATAGTCACAACGATTATTTCCAAAAATAATTTACTTGATTAGTAAAAATTCAGAAATAATTATTCAAAAATAATCAGAAATAATCAAAAATCGGAATCTTTTTAAATAGTCGGATTATATTTGAATTTTTCTGATTATTTTTAATTAATTGTAATAAATTTAGATTTCGGATTTTTTGTAATCGTAATCACAAACTTTTCAACTATATAGTCAATACGATTATTTCCAAAAATAATCTAATTGATTAGTAATTCTAATCGAAATTTAACTGTCATGATTCTTCCAATCAGTTGTGGCTGCACTTACTCCTGCCGTCGCAGTATCAAGGGAGCCACCACATACTGCAGCAATGCCTCCGTGGTGCGTTCAATGTCCAGATGCATGACAGCAAAGACTATATCCATGCACTTGGCCATGTCACGCATGTATTTGCAGCTTATCAATTGCTCCACTAGCTGTGTAACCAGCCAAGAGGCACCACCGGCCAGCAGCAATGATTCCAGCGTCTGGGCGGCACGCACGGGCAAATGTCCGGCCTCGTGGACGGAACGCCAGCATTCGCGGAACTGTTCGATGAGCGGTGTGTGCGAGATCAGGCGAGATTTGGTGTTGGGCGCGGGATGCACATCGTGCTGCATTTTGCGTATGATCTGATAGGACAACGCCAGCCGTTCCTTGGCATTCTCCTGGCTGGACAGCTCCTCGCTGGTGAGTGGCGCCAGGAACTGCTGGATCATATTCAGCGGCTTCAGCAGCTCCGTCTCCCGCACCGAATACATGTAGGCGCACAGAAACGACGTTGCGCACACGGAAAAGCTAAAGAGTCGCCGCTTAATATTATCCAAAATGCTCTTGACATCCGCCGAGGAGAGCGTCTCCTGCTCCCAGGCAATCAGCACATGGTGCAGCACTCCGGGCAGATTCAGACAAATGTCCTGCCAGGTCAGTTGGCTGGGCTTCAGTTGGGCCGCCTCCGGTTTGCTCAGACTCAGCAGCAGTTCGTCCACAATGCTGTCGTCGCACAGCGCGAGTATCTGGCGGGGATTCTTCAGCTTGTTGCGCTCCATCATGCACTCACGCACCCACTTCTCGAAGAAGGAGTCGCCACGCTCCGGCAGCACCACCTGAAATAGAAAATAATGTTAAAAATAAATAGATAAACTCTTAAGATTCACTTACATCCGATCCATAAGTTTGAACAATGCTCGTGAGCATGAGAAAGGAGACATCAAACAATGTGGAGCGTATGATGGACAGTTTGCCCAGTTCACCAGGTATTGGCTTGGAGTTCTCGTTGCATTGAATCAGACGTGACACAAACGTTTTAAGTCGACCCTCGACGGTGGCCACCGAGAGAATCAACTCGAAGCTGTTGCCCACGGGCACCTGGCAGAGCACATTCACCATGTCCTGCACCTTGTTGGTGCAGAGGGTCTTGAGCACTCCCGACAGCGGCACCTCGGCGCGTTTGATAAAATTTATGTTGGAGGGCGTCTGTTGGCCATTGTCGCATTTCTTGAGCAGCAGCGAAGCCGCTTCCCTGCAATATAAATATAAGATTAAATATGAATATTAATATAAATAACAACATCAATTTAAATATAAATATAATTATAATTACAAATATAATTATAAATATAAATAAAAATATAATTATAGACATAAATACAAATATAAATATAATTATAGATATAAATACAAATATTAATATAATTATAGATATAAATACAAATATAATTATAAATATAAATACAAATATAATTATAAACATAAATGCAAATATAATTATAAATTTAGATCAAAATAATATTTAAATACAAATCTAAATATAAACCATAACTGTTAAGTAATGATTAAACACCATAGTCATTAGTAATTAGATTATTTTTGTTTAAAAGTCGAGCTAATAATTAAATTACGATTATATTCGGTTTTGCCCAAGTATTTAATGATTACGATTACAAAAAATCAGAAATAATTATTCAAAAATAATCAGAAATAATCAAAAGTAATCTTTTTAAGCAGTCGGGCTATTTTTTTTTTAAATAAACAGAAATAATAAAAAATAATCTTTTTAAGTAGTCGGATTATTTTTTTGATTATTTTTGAAAAAAATAAATAACAATCGGATTATTTTTTGATTATTTCTGAAAAAATAAAAAATAATTCGACTACTTGAAAAGATTATTTTTGATTAATTCTGATTATTTTTGAATAATTATTTTTGATTTGGAATAATTTTAGATTATTTCTGATTTTTTGTTGCAATCGTAATCATTAAATTTTTCAACAGTAACTACGATTATTTCCAAAAATAATTTAATTGATTAATAATTCGAATCGAAATTTAACACGTATGATATAAACATAAATACCATTATAAATATCAATATAAATATCAATACAAATATAAATAAATTTAAATACAAATATAAATATTAACACACCGTTGGCTGGCGAATTTCTTCACGTGCACATCGTTGACCAGCTGCTGTTTGGTCCAGTCGTTCAGCAGGAATTCAATGATATTGCACGAGCATTTGGTGTCCATAAAGTCCAGCAGCAGATTGTCCTCGATCAGCAGCTCCAAAGCCTCCACCAACTCTGGAATGTAATCCGTTGCGGGCAATGATGGCTCGCCCGGCACACGCTGTAGTGCGTGGAGCTGCTTGATGATGTGCGGCATTTTAAAGAACATAAAGGCGCCCCACATGGTATCCGGACTGGTGTCCGCCACATTGCTCAGGGTGAGAAAGCCAGCGCGTATAATCTCATAGAAGAGACGCGTATTCGTATAGCCCTTGAGACGCTGCAGCATTTGCAGCTCGGCCACGTAGTAGGAGGTGTCCTTGCAGGGATTGAGCAGTACCTCCACAGCCAGCAGGGGCTGCACACAGCAAGAGATCTTCTCGGTCGACGGCGCTGGATTTAAATACTGCAAATCCAATTGCTTGGCATCGATGTAGGCCAACTGTTGCAGCTGCTGCTCCGCCGTTGCCGTGCTCAGCGTCATGTTGGAGTTGGTCAGCGAGGCCTTAATACTAGCATACAGATCACGTATGCGGTCCAGTGCATCCAGCTCCTCGTGACAGCCCACATACAGCATGGCAAGCAGAAACTGTTGCTGTGTCAAACGCTCAATTAGCTTGCAGCTTTGATCCAACATATAGGATTGCTCCGCGCTCATTTCGCCACGCATCTCATACTGTTGGACGGTGCGTGCAAAGATTTGCATTATCCAGTGGACCAACTGCACCATGGCGCCAGGCAGCAGCGACTCCTCCGATTTGATGCTACTCAAAAGAGAAAAACAGTTTAGTGACAATGAAATGTGTAAATATTTGAAAGTTTTGCCACTTACCGACAAGTGATGCCATCTATAATGCTGACCAGAAACTCCAGCAAGGCGGTGACACAATAGACACGTCCCAGCTTATCATATTTGGCTATGCAACGCAACACTGCCGCATGGGACACCAGATGAGCGCACAGTGAATGCTTCAAATAATTCAACACCAGCTGTTGGAATTCAAACAAAGGTTAAACCTGTTTCAAGTTGGTGGAAGTTGTGAACTTACCGGATTTGCGGTGGAACCAATCACCGCCTGTTGCTGCAGACAGTCTGCCAGATTGTAGACATCGCCACTGACACCACGGGGCAGCACCTGCGAAAGAATGTGGAAAAGTCATTTATGAGTATTTAATTAAATGAATTTCATTGTTAACCTGATTCAGTTATAAATCTTACAATAAAAATTAATTGTTGATTTGTAACAATTAATCTTAACTCTTATTTATAATTGAAATAAAAGTATAAAATAATAATTATAATAACTAATAATTTCAGGGGTGCCACTGAAATCGCTTTCGCTTTCCTATGTCCCCTGATTATTTAAATGAATGTAAAACTAAAAAATTTTTCATTTTTAGATTAAATAAAATATGTAATTTTATTTGTATTTCTATGAAATTTAAGTGAAATTCAAGCGAATGCGATTTCTGTGACACCCCTGAATATTTTTTGATTTTTTATAATTATTTTAGCTTAACTTATGAGCGAAATAAAATCAATTATATTTATTAGTAATGGTTAATAATAAAACATTGGAAATTCTTATATGATAATATGGATATCTAAATGAAAAAAAATTAAAGTTTAGATTAAAATAAAATTTAAAATAATATAATAATAAAGCCTATGTTTTAGTTTCATATTCATTTGGATAATTTTTTTCAGATTTAATATTTGAGATCTCTAGATGAAATATTCTTCCGAACTAACAAAGTTAGTGTTGACTGAATTGTCATTACAATTACGATATTTATGACAAAATTCAGGCAAACAAAACGCACTACAGACAAAATCCTCAAACAATCTTCACTTTTACAATAGAGACACCTACATACATAATACTAAAGGATAGTTTTTACTATTTTTTCCTTTTTTTTTTTTAAACGTGTTTCCACAATGTTACGTTTGAATTTGCAACGCATTCAGGGTTATTTTATTTGTGGCGTTCGGAACACGCTCAGACGACGTTCGCTACAAGTCATGGATGTAGTGCATCATTTGGACAAAGAGCATCCAGCGGGTGTCAACTGCTGTCTATGGAAACGTCTCATCAGTCAATATCAGTTTCGCACCAAGAAGGAAGTCTACTATCCGGATCGCAAGTCAGAGATGAGACGAGTGGGAATGGGAATGCCGCCCAAGCCAATGTCAATTATGAAGCCACAGCAGCAATATCAACAGCGTGGTCTGCCCAAGGATTACTATTACAAAGTGCTAGGCGTCAATAAGCATGCGACAGTGCAGCAGATACGCAGCGCCTTCTATGCTCTGGCCAAACGTTATCATCCGGACTCGACGCATTCCGAGGAGAAGTTAAAGCACTTCCAAGAGCTCTCCAACGCCTACAACATTCTGACGGATGAGACGAAGCGTCTGGAGTACGACCAACTGGGCGGCATCAAGGATGAGCGGGCATTCCTCGAACAGGCGGGCAATCCCATGAGCTTGGACAGAAAACTTGAAGGCAACAATCATAACCAAGAAGGTGCGTAACATACTTATGGGTTTAAGAGACCCCAAATCTAAAAGAATTCAACAGCATGAATGGGTGAAATCTTAGTTATACTATTTATGATAGGGATATCCTGGAAACAGGATAAATAGTTAATTATTATACCCGTTACTTAAAAAATAAATAAAAGTAAGTAAAGGTAAAAGTATGTAACAGGGAGAAGGAAGTATCTCCGACCCTATAAAGTACATATATACACTACTGTCCAAATTAATAAGTACACTCTTTCTTTTACTATAACAGCTATTGTATAATATGTCAAGTCTTCAAATTTAAAAAATATATTTGGAAAGATCATCTAAATTCCGTTTGAATGATGCATAACTTTCCTTAACCCGTTAATTACCCATTGAAATATTCGAATTTTAAAAAAAGTCAACTTTCAAAACTTTTTCCTTGATTTTTTCAAAAAAATGTTGATGCAAAAAAATTCTTCAAACAATTTTAGGAGTGACTGCAAAAAAAATTTTCAAAAAACTTTTCGCTAATATTTTTTAAAACTTTTTGAAAATTGCTTAAAAGGCGTTTATTCGTCATTTTTATAAAATAAGTAAACTCTTGTTATTCTAACGGGTGTTGGAACATGCTCAGAAACTAATCACCAACTTTCATCACGATTGGGCCATAAATAGTGAAGATATTAGCAATTTTGTCAAAGGTCTTGTAATGGCAATTCTATAAACAGAATTATTGGTCAATTAATTCATTTTACATTTACTCTGCCACAATGTACATCGAGAATGTATATCGAGTTTACCAGGATCAGTCCAAGTGGCGGAGTGGTGGAAGTGATAAGTGTTCGGCAAGCAAAATGAGATATCGGGGTTCAGATCCCAGTCCGGACGATGCAGATGATTTGTAATTTTTAAATATTTTTCATTTATTTGAATTGTCTGTCTAATGCTAGAGATACGCGCCCGTGCGGCAGAGGTCGTGGGTTCGATTCCTGATATGGGCAACCAACTTTTTTCGTTTTTTAAATAATTTATACTTTTAATTAATTTTTAAAATTTTAATATATCGTTTAGATTGGCTAAAATCACTCGTTATATCATATATGTATGTAACTGCCACAGGAGCGATAGATGGATAATTAAGTTCTAGTACAATAATTGCATGGGCATAAAATCTTCGGCGTGCCGAGGCCTAGGTCCAGGGTATATTACTGTCGAGTGCACTCGACTGTTCCGCTTGTTATTATTATATTATTTTATTTTAATTTTGTTATTATATGCCTGATTCTTCCCCACAGAAATTAAAAAGTTAACCGGCAACGAATTTGATCTGCCGCTGACCTTTGTGGAAGCCACCACGGGCTGCAAGAAGCGCGTGGATTTGCGTTACTTGCGCAAATGCGA
The DNA here is from genome assembly GCA_037043495.1 of Drosophila recens. NCBI lineage: Eukaryota > Metazoa > Arthropoda > Insecta > Diptera > Drosophilidae > Drosophila > Drosophila recens. Next base: position 152,211 of record JBAMBJ010003217.1, on the reverse strand, counting down.
CAGCTGCAAGGGCAAATCCCAGCTGATGGCCAACCGGGATGTGGGCAAGGAGCCGTGTCGACGCTGCAATGGCACCGGCAAGGTCACCACCAAGACGGTGACCTTTACGGCGGTCAACACATGCGGCCAGTGCAAGGGCAAGCGGTATATCAATCGGAATGACTGCGAGACATGCGACAATCGTGGCTATATTGTGGCCAATGTCGAGGTGCTGGTGACCATTCCATCGGGATCGCAGGCCGGCGATGTCATCCCTATTGAGAATCCCAATACCAAGCAACGTGTTCAATATCATTTGAAGGTGCCAGCCAGTGATTATTTCCGACGCGTTGGCAACGATATTTTCACGGACAAGTATCTCAATATTTCGGATGCCATTTTGGGCGGCAATTTCCAGGTACCAGAGTTGTGCCTTTAAGCATTACCATTACTATTTAATTAGCATTGAAAAAAGTAGTGCTAGTGAAATGTCATTTCAGTAGGCATTGAAAAAAGTAGTGCTAGTGAAATTGCATTTAACAAGCATTGAAAAAAGTAGTGCTAGTGAAAAGTTTTAATTATTTTTCATTTTCAATGCCAATTAAAATTTTTGGTAAAGGTCTAGAAGCAGTAGCCAGTCTCAAAAAAAAAAAAAAAGAAAAACCGAAAGAGGGCGATTTATGATGAATTTAGATAAAAATATTTTTAGGGGGTCTCCACTAGTTTTTTTTTTTAATTTTAATACAAAAATGAACATATTAATGAAAACATTCACAAAACAACGATGCAAAAGCTCATTTTGCATTGAAAATTTCCAAATTTCAAAATTCAATAAAAAAAAAACTAGTGGAGACCCCCTAAAAATATTTTTACCTAAATTCATCATAAATCGGCCTCTTTCTGTGTGTATTTTTTTTTTTTTTTTTTAGAGACTGGCTACTGCTTCTAGACTGTTACGAAATTTTTTAATTAGCATTGAGCAATTATAGAAAAAAATTATTTTAAATAAAATTAATAATTTTTTTGGAAAAATTGAAAAAAATTTGAAAAATTAAGAAAAATGGAAAAAAAATTGTCGAAAAATGTGAAAACTATCGTATAAAATTATTGTATAAAACTATCGTATAAAACTATCGTAAAATACTATCGTATAAATATATCGTATATCGGGAAAACTATTGAAAAAAAAAAATTTCCCCATTTTTATATTTTTCTAAATTTTTTTCAATTTTTCAAAAAAATAATTATTAATTTTATTTAAAATAATATTTTTCCTATAATTACTCAATGCTAATTAAAAAATTGTAATTGGCATTGAAAATGAAAAGTGATTAAAACTTTTCACTAGCACTACTTTTTTCAATGCTAGTTAAATGAAATTTCATTAGCACTACTTTTTTCAATGCCTACTGAAATGACATTTCACTAGTACTACTTTTTTTCAATGCCAATGAAATGCCAAATCCATTAAAAAAGTAGTTAATTAGGAGCAACTCTGCCAGGTACGCGGTCTGTACGAGAACGTCGAGGTGCGCGTCGAGGCCGGCACGCAGTCCCACACGCAGGTGGTGCTGCGCAACAAAGGCGTACGCTCACGGGACGGTGTCGGCGATCATATTATTACCCTGAAGATTCGCATTCCTCGCAATTTGTCGGTGAAGCAACGTCAACTCGTTTTGGCCTTGGCCCAGGCCGAGGAGCCGGTTTTCGAGTGCCAAAAAAATGCGAATATGAAGTAATTTAATTCAATCGAGAAGAGTAGTGCTTTCTCTGGTGAAAGCCGTGTTTTATTTTAAATTCTCAATGTACCGTCTTAGTTGATTTTAAATAAAGTTGGAGCACACACACATATATAAATGTAAATACATGCAAATGTCTCTAAAAATTTTCACCTTTTTTATGTTGATGCCCCACTGTGAGTCCGACCAACGTTCACGCCACGCCACATTAATTAGCTGAAGGATTTTGTTGTTCTCCTTCATGGCGCTTTAAGCGTTTGTTTACACGGTCACTTTAATTCAATAGCAAATTGTTTATTAAGTTTGTTTAATAACAAGAAGAAAAACTGTTTTGACTGTGTCGAATCGTTTAGTTTAGGGATGCGTTTCGATATGATGATATCGATATTGATTGGCGATGTCTTAGTAGAGGCGGAGAGTCGGCACCATCGATAGTCAACGATATTATTCGATAGCTATAGGTAGTTTTCGACAGTGCTTTAATTTTGAAAATTAATTTAATTTCCAGAAATTATAGGTTTTTATATAAAACTCCAACATTTTTAAATTAATATTAATTTAGGTTTCATAAAAGTAAAATGAAATGTATTTCATTTTGTGTGTTAAACATTAATATAATAACTTATTCATGTCCTAAGAATATACAACTATTAAACATAAAACTTAAACGTTTCCGTCAGTGTAATTTGCGCGCTTTTCTGTGACGCGTTAAGTGTAATTAAAAATAACTAGGACTACCATCGATGGCGGTTTGATAGCCCTTGACCATCGATAGTGCCATCGATAGTTCTCCACCTCTTATACGCTATCATCGATATTTATTATGATATGACATTTTCGATATACATTGTTGCCAAGACAATCCTTTTAAAGGTCACCTAAAAACAAATTGTTTACTTTCGGTAATCATCATATTCACAAAAGTGCATTATTATCATTACTGTGACTTGTTACACAACGCTTTAACTGATATAACAGATAAAGCGCTAAGCCTTACAAAGTGTTACAACTGCCGATTCAAATACTGCCAATTTTTTGCCGACAAATTCGTGGAATAAATAAATAAGGAACCAAATATGGGCCGCAAAATAACAGTTGCTGTATCAACTTTAAACCAATGGGCACTGGACTTTGAGGGCAACATGGCCCGAATATTGCAGTCCATAGTGGAGGCCAAGGATATGGGCGCCAGGTATCGCACGGGGCCAGAGCTGGAAATCAGTGGCTACAGCTGCGAGGATCATTTTCGTGAGTCGGACACGTTTCTGCACTCGTGGGAGACACTGTTGGAGATCATGATGTCGCCATTTTGCGAAAATATGCTGGTGGACGTGGGAATGCCAGTGATGCATCAAAATGTTGCATACAATTGCCGTGTGGCGTTTTTTAATCGTCAATTGTTGTTGATACGCCCGAAGATGGCGATGTGCGATGATGGCAACTATCGTGAGTCACGTTGGTTCACGGCCTGGACGAAGGCACGGCAAACGGAGGAATATCAGCTGCCCAGTGTCATCTCTAGGCATACGGGACAGCTAACGGTGCCGTTTGGCGATGCGGTTATCGAAACGCGCGATACGGTTATCGGTTATGAGATCTGCGAGGAGCTGTGGAATGTGAGGAGCAAACATATCGAAATGTCGCTGGCGGGCGTGGAAATCATTGTCAATGGCTCCGCCAGCTATATGGAACTGCGCAAAGCGCACATCACTGCCGATCTCATACGCAATGCGAGCTTCAAAGCCGGAGGAGCTTATCTATTTAGTAATTTGCGTGGTTGTGATGGCCAGCGGGTTTATTTCAATGGCTGCTCGACGATCGCACTGAATGGAGAGCTCTTGGCGCGTGGTCAGCAATTTGCTCTGCAAGATGTGGAGGTCACACTGGCCACCATTGATCTGGACGACATACGCACATATCGTGTGAGTCTGAGATCTCGCTGCATCACAGCCGCTGGAGCGGATTCGTATCCGCGCATACGCTGCGACTTTGAGCTGTCCACAGACTATGATATTCTAAAAACTCCAACGCTGCCGCTGCACTACAAGAGTCAGACAGTGGAGGAGGAGATTGCCTTGGGACCCGCCTGCTGGCTCTGGGATTATTTGCGTCGCTCCGGTCAGGGTGGCTTCTTTCTGCCGCTGAGTGGCGGCGTTGACTCGAGCAGCTCGGCCACCATAGTGTATTCCATGTGTCGGCAAGTCGTGGATGCAGTGCAGCAGGGCGACGCCCAAGTCTTATACGACATACGTAAAATCTTAGCTGATTCGGACTATACGCCGGATAATGCGGCCTCGCTGTGCAATCGCCTGCTGGTCACCTGCTACATGGGCAGCGTCAACAGCAGCAAGGAGACCCGGAGTCGCGCTGCCCAGCTGGCCAGTCAGCTGGGCAGCTATCATATTGAGATTAGCATTGATCTGGCCGTGAATGCTTTGCTGGGCATATTCAATATGGTCACGGGCTTGACGCCCGTGTTTCGCACCCAAGGTGGTTGTGCCCGGCAGAATCTGGCGCTGCAGAATATCCAATCCCGCTTGCGCATGGTGCTGGCCTATGTATTTGCTCAGCTGATGCTCTGGGTGCGCAATCGTCCGGGTGGTCTGCTCGTCTTGGGCTCTGCCAATGTGGATGAATCGCTGCGTGGTTATTTGACCAAGTATGATTGCTCCTCAGCGGATATCAATCCCATTGGTGGCATTTCCAAGACAGATTTGCGACGCTTTTTGATTTATGCCAAGCACAAATATAATCTGACGGCTCTGGAGGGGATTATTGAGGCACCGCCCACAGCGGAGCTGGAGCCGTTGCAGGAGAACGGCGAGTTGCTGCAAACCGACGAGCAGGACATGGGCATGACCTATGCCGAGCTGAGCGAGTACGGACGTCTGCGCAAGCAATCGTTTTGTGGACCCTACAGCATGTTCTGCAAACTGGTCGCCACCTGGAAAGGTGATCTCAGTCCCAAAGAAGTGGCCGACAAAGTTAAGCACTTCTTTCGTTGCTATGCCATAAATCGCCATAAGATGACCGTATTAACGCCTTCGGTGCACGCAGAGAGTTATAGTCCCGATGATAATCGTTTTGATCATCGACCTTTTCTTTATCGCGCCAACTGGAGTTGGCAATTCAAGGCCATTGATGATGAGATCTTAAAACTGCAACCCATTTGCACGGCTTCTACGGAGCAGCAGAGACCTACCAGCAATGACACTAGCACCCAACGCTCCCTGCACACCATGGATGACTCGAAGCACTCGTCTCCATTGTCATCGGCTTCAATGGAATTGGGCATTGGCATTTCTACCGCAGCGGCTCCGATGATTGATCATCCACCTGCGCTGGGTAAAAAGTCAAGTGGTTTCTCGACGGTGCTGGGCAAAATAAAGGATCGAACTGGCATACCTGTTTAATTTTGGCCTAAACTTCCTTATATTATTCTAGAGAATTTTGCAATATTATTATTAAGTCTAAAGTAGATTTTTCGATTTTGTTATTTTATTAGACCAAGTCTTTAGGCCTCCCAAAGATTATAAGAGCTAGAAAGTTCAAATTCAAAAACCGTCTTGAAAATACGAAGAAAAAAACCAAAAACAAGTCAATTTTAGAGCTCTTAACTCGAGTTTAGGCATAAAAAAACACACTAATTTCTTTAACTTCTTTTACTAGAAAATTATAAGAGCTAGAGCCTTCAAATTCGGTATGTAGGTGCCTGTGTACCAAATTTAGCTAAAGTTTATCTTTAATAACAAGACAATTTTAAAGCTCCTAACTTGAGTTTAGGCATAAAAATACACACTAATTTCCTTAACTTATTGTACTAGAAGATTATAAGAGCTGGAACGTTCAAATTCGGTATGTAGGTTCCTTGTTACAAATTAAATTGTCAAAAGCCGTGTTAAAAATACGAAGAAAAACCAATAAAAAGTCAATTTTAGAGCTCTTAACTTGAGTTTAGGCTCCCAAATTTTTTAAGAGCTAGCAACTTCAAATTCAGTATGTAGGTTCCTATGTACCAAATTTAGCTAAAGTTTATTTTCAATAACAAGTCAATTTTAGAGCTCTTTGCTTGAGCTTAGCCATAAAAACACACACAAATTTCTTTAACGTTTACCAGAAGTTAGTATTTAAGTATTTGCTTTTTAGCACTCGATCGCATAATTCAAAAGTCCCAAGAGGCTTTAATAAATCAAATATATGTAGTTTATTGAATACAATAAAGTAGCGTATGTTTTTTTTGTTTGTAAACTGCTTTTAAATATTATGTTCTAAAATGTTTGACTTTGTACAAAATATATATTTACTATATATGCCGAAAAATTGTTCCTCCATTGCACACTTCAAATTTGATGTTTTTCACTCATTCACATATTTGTTGAATTTTGTTGATATATATAATATTATTGAATAAACTTGATAGTGCTGAATATATCGCTGTGTTTTGTTAATTAAATTAAACAAAAAATGAAATTAATAGCAATGCATCGTTATCGGTGGATTGTCAAGGAATTAAATAAAAATCAAATATGGTATATAGATAAATTTACAAAGGCAATTTATTTAATAAGAACTTGAATTAAATGTGAAAGAAAGTATATGTATATATTAAATTTAAAAAAATATAACAGCTAACTTAAGATTGTATGACAAAAGCATTTATATCTATCAATGGCAGCGCCACGAACAGAACTTAAAAACTAAAGAAATTGCTTTGAGGAAGGTTCTTCTATTTTGCTTTTTTTAACTTTTTCTGCTTATAAACCGAGGAAGAATTGTCATTGATAAAGTTAAAAGCTAAGTCTAAGACCTATTCAAATATTTAATTATGTTTTGTTTTTTTGTTTTGACGCCACACGGAGCTGCATGAGCCAAAAAATTCAATCACTTTAGCATCGTCGTCCTTTAGTACTTTGAGGAGTGAGTTGTGTGTGTTTTCTTGCTTTCATTTCCATGTTTATTTATGTTTATCCGTGTCGTATGAGTGAGTTTCAATTGCACCTAATTGTTGGAGGAGGATGAACCAGCTGGCTCGTCGCCCTTAACTGCCGATGCATAACTGGCGCCCGCATTGGAACTGCCGGGTTTATCCGTTGCCTTGCCATCTCCTCCTCCTCCGCCAGCTGCAGCAGCAGCTGCATTTGGAACACCAGCAGCACCGCCAATGCAGACATTACTGTTCAGACCTGTAGCATGAGGTGAATCAACTAAATAAATTGATTTGAAAATTGTTTGTGTGTGTTTTTTGAGTGTGCATGTCTGTGTGTATTAGGCACCTTTGACATCCATGGCATAGTTGTCGTCCAGACGCAGATCATGCCGCTTGATTAGCTGACACTCGGCGCCCTCAATCGACGGTATGGAATAGACATACAAATAGCCATCCTGTGAAGCAATCAATAGCCTGTAAAGGGAAAAGTTGCAAATTACTATAAATCATTATGATCTTAAATTTTATTTGGGTGTGTTCCTCAGGTCTCTAGAGATTTTTATAAAGCAACCAAACGACATATTTTCAGAGTCACAAAAATAGCTTGCAATAAATTTATTTCAAATTTTATTAAAAATAAAATTGAAATTTGGTTTATTTTATATAATCAAAGATTTAATTGAAAATACATTTGGTGCGTTATTATTCAAATACAAAAATATCTCAAAAAATAGTTTAAAATTTAAAAGAAATTTAAATTCTATTAAAAAATTAGTTCTAATTAATTTAATACATTTTTAAATTGTATCAAATATTTTAATAAAATAGTTCAACATTTAAAAGCTATTTAAATTCAATTTAAAAAAATTGTTTTATTTAATTAAATGAGCTTTAAATTTTTATTAAATATCTCAATAAATAGTTTAACATTTAAAAGCAATTAACACTCAATTTAAAAAACAAGTTTAGTTTAATTTAATCAATTTTTCATTATTATCAAAAAGTTCAATAAAATAGTCAATAATTATGAAGCAAATAAACCTCTATTATAAAATTTAGTCCAATCAGTCAAATCAATTTAAAATTAAATTTAAAAAAAATGATTCGATTAATTCAAGAATTTTTGATTTTTTTTTTTAATATTTCAATAAGTAGTTTAACATTTAAAATTCAATTTAAAAAGTTTAAATTTTATTCAAAAAATTTTAATTTTGTGTCAAATACCCCAATAAAAGAGTTCAACATTTAAAAGCAACTAAAGTTGTTTTCAATACAATTTAAAAATTGTATTTGGTTTTCTAGAGATTTGTGGAATATTCCCCCGTTTAAAATTCAAATGAATATGCTGCTCACCTGAGTTGCTTCTGTATCGTGGTAATGGCGCACATTCGTCGCACTCCCGCCTCCGGCAGCGTGACCGATGCAAAAGCGCGTCCCTGGCTAAAAACATCGGTCACCTGCGTGGGCAAGTAGCTGGTGACCGTTTTGCTCAAGAATCTAAAAAACGAGTAACTTGCATGAGAGAATAAATATGATGAGTTGGTGGTGGTGGTGGTGGTGGTTGGTGGTGTTGGTTGTTTTGGGTTGAGATTGAAAAAATGAAAGAAAAGAAAAATAGATAAATGTCAAGTGCCACAAAAAACAAACAAACAAAAAGATCAATTAATAAATCTTTAGCGCGAATAGATGAAACATTTAAAAACAGAGAAAGAGTGTGTGTGTGTGGGTTGTGTGTGTTTGTGAGTGTGTACATACATATATATACACCGCAACCATATCTATATATATAAAACTCTTTGTAGACTATATAAACACAGGATTAGAGTGAATTTTATGCGATTTTCTATAGAAATTATGACAAATTACACTAAAAATTGAATTGGGAAAATATGGGAAAGAACAAAAAAAATTCTCCTACTACTCAAAATTTCAGCATTAGCTTTGAAAAGAATTGAAAATGTCAAATTTAAAAAAATAAATTGTTAACACGAAACTTGAAAACATTTAATTTGGAAATACAATTGTTTAAAAAATACAAGAAAAATTAGGAAAACATTGGAAAGAAATAAAGAAATATCTCAACTTTCAGTTTTTCCTACTAAAAAAAATTGTGAGTATTAGTTTCGATAAGAATTCTCACAATGAAATAAATAAAAGTCAATATTAGTGGAAATAAATTGGTAGCACAAAAGTAGGAAACTTGTTATTTGGATTTCAAAATTAGGAATAGGAAAATCTAAATTTTCCCTTTTTTTTCTACTATACAAATTCTGAGAATGTGAAATAAAAATAAATCGCATTTGAATACAAAATTTTAAGTCAGAAATTAGGAGAATTAGCTTTGAAAAGAATTCTCACAATGAAATAAATCAATGTTAAAGTCAAAATTAGGGAAACAATTGGAAAATGGAAGTTTGGAAACTTGTAATTTGGATTTACAAATTAGGATTAATTGAATTACGAAAATATGGGATAGGAAAAAATTGGAAAATCTCAATTATCTCTTTTTTTCTACTACAGAAATTGAAATAAAAAGGAATTGCATTTGAATATAAAATTTAAACTCGAAAATTAGGAGAATTAGTTTCGACAAGAATTCTCACGATGAATAAGTCAAAGTCAAAAATTAGGGGAACAAATTTGAGATTCAAAAGTAGTAAACTTGCAATTTGTATTTACAAATTTGGAATAATTTAATTACGAAAATATGGGATAGAAAAAAAGTACGAAAATCTAAATTTTCCCTTTTTTTTCTACTAAAAAAATTCTGAGAATGTGAAATAAAAATAAATCACATTTGAATACAAAATGCAGTCAGAAAAAATCTAAAGATAATTTTCCCTAATTAGTCAGACTATTCATAATTCGCTTGGGGTACTGTCATTATAAGCTACTCCAACACCCGCTCGCTTACCCCATCCAATCATCGCCCGACTGCTTCCCATGATCGTTGTTCTCCGCCGCGCTGCGATCCAAACGGAATATGTGCACCGTCTCCGTGTTCGAGCTGGACACCAAGTACTCGGCACAAGTGCTGAACGACAGCGACACAATGGAGACACAACGCTTGAGGCCACGTCGCAGCTCAAACAATCGACTGCCATCCTGAGAGCTAAAGACACGGATAACCGTGCCTCTCTCGCTGGCCGTGGCAATCTCCGTGCCCGATGGGCTGAACGCAATGGCCGCAAGGGGCGTGTCATGTGCTGGTATCATGGTCTTGGCATGCAAATTGATAGCATCGAATATTTGAACCTCGCCGGAGGTCACGCTGCCCGGATAGGCGAGATAACAATGATCCGATGACGAGGATAGAGCACACAAGCCCAATTGATTGCAGGGTGTATCCCGTATGGTGTGCACCACCTTCATATCCTGAATGTTGTGTATATAGAGTGATTCCTCCAGGCAGACAATCAAACGTTCACGATTCAATTTCACGGCCAAAATGGTATTCGAATATGAGTAATTGCAGATTTCACTTTGTTTCTTGAAATGACACACTTTCAGTTTGCGCGGCGCCCGCTGCGACACAATGGCCACCAAGGAGCTCTCGAAGAGCCGCTCGATCAGGAACAGATCATCGCTCTTTGTGTGATAGATCTTGTCCAGCGTGGAGTCCACAGATCCCAGACTATACAGACTATAACTGCCGCTGGTTGCCACCGCCAGGGAACTACATATAGACATACATATATTAATATTATTAATTCATAAATTTGCATATACAGTTTGTCAAGAAATTCTTTACACATCCTTAAAAATTTAATATTTTGACTTTAAATAAGAAAATAATAGCTTTTCTTTTACAGTCGAACTTCCCTAACTCGAATCACCATTATCCACGAAAAAAGTTCGAGTTAGGGAGACTTCGAGTTAGGGAAGTAGAATTGTATGAAATTTGCATAGTATTGCCACTCGATTTTGTTCGAGTTAGAGAGACTTCGAGTTAGGGAAGTTCGAGTTAGGGAAGTTCGACTGTATATGTATTTGGAAAGGTCATTTAATTTTCGTTCGAATGATGCAAAAATTTCCTTAACCCATTGAGTACCCATGGAATATTTTGAATTTTTGCAAAAATTCTACTTTTTCAACATTTTTCTTAGATTTTTCACAAAAAATATTTTGATAAAAAAAATGTTTTGATGCAAAAAAATTCTTGGAACAATTCTAAGAGTAACTGCAAAAGAAAATTTTCAAAAATATTATTGCTAGTATTTTTTATAATTTTTTGAAAACTGCAAAAAAGCACTTTTTTGCATGAAAATTAGGAAAAATGGGTTAAAATGGTCATTTTTAGGATTTTCGAAATATTATCAAAAATACTAGCAAAAATATTTTTGAAAATTTTCTTTTGCAGTTACTCTTAGAATTGTTTCAAGAATTTTTTTGCATCAAAATATTTTTTGAAAAAAATCGAGGAAAAAGTTTTGAAAAGTGACTTTTACATAAGTTCGAAATTTTCGTAGGGTACTAAATGGGTTAAGGAAAGTTTTGTGTCATTCAATCGGAATCTAAACGACCTTTCCAAATATATATAGTAAGCTATTTGTTTCTTATTTAAAGTCAAAATATTACATTTTTAAGCGAGTGTAAAGAATTTCTTGACAAACTGTAAATAAACACACATTCAACTTACGTTATGTTCTGATTAAAATTAACAAACACCTCGCCCGCATCCACGTCGGGTCGCCCTAGCAGGCTCATCATTTTGTGTTCTTCTTAGCGTGTGGGGCCTGTAAAATTGCAGATTCACATTTTAGTGGGAGGAGTTCAAATAACACAAACAAAGACAACATTGTTATTGTTCTGCTATTTACGTAGAGAAGGAAACAGAGACGTGAAATAACTTCAAAACATGCTCAGCAGCCAGGGCTGGGCAAGCAGTTTTCGATTGCGTATTTAGACGAAGAGGAAGACGAAGACGAAGCGACGAAAACGCAAACAAAGCAAAGATACACATATGGGAAAGGTGGATTTTGGGCTCTGCACTGATAAACCCAACAACAACAAAGTAAACGCACACGTATGCCGTAGAAACACTTACTTCTTTTTAACGAAAACACCAGCTATGAACTTCTTAAACTTTAGGCAATCTTTGCGCTTACACAATACACTGCTGTTATAGTTAAAACTCTCTATTTAAAGCTATTTTCTAAAATTATTTCTATCGCGCAATTTAACTATGTTTTGCACTAGGGATGGGAACTTTGCTTATGAGCTAGAGGTGGAGAAACATCGATGTCATCGATGGTTGCAAAACATTGGAACTATCGGAAACACTGGAACCACTATCGAATGTTTTTATATACAACACAAATGAACAATCATGATAGGATATTGAAAAAAGAGGAATTACAAAATATTATGAGAAATATGTTTAATACAATACAAATTTGAATGCCGTGTCCCAAAAATTGTTTGTGTTCAGCAAGCAACACACACCTTTAATCAACTCGTTTTTAAGAAACAGTTTTTTTCTTTTGTTTTTGCTTAATATTGAAGACCTCATTTTTAAAATTTCCCAGGAAGTTTTGTTAATTTTTTGTAGATGTTTTAAAATTTTATTTAGAATCTATTGATACCAACACCACCATGCGAAGAATGACGTGCACCAAGCATTTTGGATTATAAATGTTGTACTTAATTGAATTATTATTGATTTAACAAATAAACAAAATTCACAATTAAATTTTCGCACTGCGAATAATTTAAATTAGAGAAAAGAAAATAAGAACTTTGCAAAACGATACTTTCAATAGTGCATGTCGATAGGCGATGCATAAAGCATCGATAAGTGTGGCACGATACTTTAAGTCGCTAGTATCATCGATATACTTATACATATATATGTATATTTATTTTTTGTGGTAAAATTCTGTAAATATTTAGCGTAAACAGTTAAAAACATAAATAAATGAAGCATACGAAGCTTTCGTTGAAATCGCGCATTGTGCTTAAAGAATGACAAAAGAGAGGAATATTTATATTCGCGTGAATACAGCAGTCGCCAGTCAGCTGAATAATTCTAAGACTTTTATGGGCCTCAAAATGCAATATACATAATAATTATTATTGTAAACAAGAAATAAGAGCTTTAACATAAATCCACAACATCGTCTGCCACATAATATAAATGCTGAATTGCTGAAAGATGCAGACAGACTCAGACAACAAAAGCAATAACAAAGTGCTCGAACCAAAATAAATGCATATGCATGTATGTATGTATGTGTGTATTGTGGACTGAATTCTGATTGGATCGCTGGAATATAATTAACTGTATGAAATACAACAATCAAATTGATAATATTTCTAATTATCAAGATCTTTGCAAAACTTTATGTAAGTATAATCGAGTGTATAGTATTATCACACACACCCACCTTGTTGTGTGATAAGAAAATAAATGAGAAATCGCTAGGAAAACGTGCATCTTCAGCCTTGCTGTTATTATTGTTGTTGTTGCTGCTGCTGCTTCCGCTGTCGTCGACGTCGGCGTCGCCTTGCATTATCTACATTACAAACATACATAGGCCGTGTTTCTAATCAGCCCATTATGTCGTGATTTGTAAACACTGTACGCATAGTACCGTTATCGCGATATTGTACTTTTCCATGCGCCTAGTCCAATTGGACTACCAAAAGAGACATCGAAAACAGACACTTGCCGAGTGAGGAAGAGGGAGCTAGAGATATGCAAAGTTTATACGACAGATTAGAGTTTGCAATTAACAAACATGCTAAATTAAGAAACATGAAACTATCGTTAGTTTTTTAAATTAAATTTTAATTTTTCCAAAAGGCAGCTTAATCTTTTATACCATAAACAAGTCTGAGGAATGACTTAAATAAAGTAAACAGGGACTGTAATCATTATAATTTTTATTAAGAAAATTATGAAATAATGATTAATTTCAAGGGATGGAGATTTGCTTACAAAATAATGATTAATTTAAGGTTATACTTCACTTCTCAACTAATAATCATTATTTTTGAGTAAAAAATTAAAACTTAAAGAATAATCATTATTTCACTTGTGATTTCGACTTTTTTTTAGGGTACAAGGGCAAAAATTATAAGTATTCCTTGTTTTAGTTAGCCAAGACAAACCATAATAATAATACAATTAAAAAAAAAATTTCTTGATTGAAAAAAATTGAGCTTTGTCGAAATTACAACTTGAGTTTTATTTTCAGCAAAAAATAAAACTCTTGATATAACGATCATTCCTCAAGTTTTATTTTGTTGCTCAAAAATAATGATTATTAGTTGAGAAGTAAAGTATAACTCAAATTTAATCATTATTTGGTAAGCAATCTATAAAACTTGAAAAATTGTAATAATGGGGAAAATGCATAAATTAGGTATAAATATGAATATTAGTATTTTTCTCGCTGTCTCAAAGTTATTACAAGTGAGTGATGTTTTGATTTAAAAAAAAAACAAATAGTCATTATTTGCAGTCTCTGAAAATAAAAACAAATGTTAGGAAGGTAACTTAGCTTTGATTAAATCGTGTTTAGCTGCCGTATAAACTTGGAGATAATAGATTTCAAGAGCAGTAAGCGGTATTCTAACTGCATTTTATGTGTATGTATGTACATATGTCTGTTTGTTGTGTGTGCTCGAGTTTAATTGCAATTTCTCGCTGTTGTTTACATTCATTAATTATAAGCAGCGCTGCCGCAGTCGACGCCGCAGTCGACGCCGCTCGCAGTGCGGCTTTTATCATTCGCGTGTACTTTTGACATTTAAAAGACAATCACAAAATCACAAAATTTCCAGCGCGATGATTGTGCATTATTTTGAAGCACTGTGTTTTGATTTTTGATACTTGAACAGTTTTCGTTATTTCTGTTATTTGCAGCTCTCGAATATGTCCGACGGCGTCAGCGTTTTACACATTAAACAGGAGGTGGACACTTCATCGACAGGTGGCGCCACCAGCAACTCGGGCTGCAGTCCCAGCTCCAAGGCAACAACAACAACGACGACGACGGGCCACAACAATTCCAGCAATAGTAACAGCGGCATGAAGTCATCACCATCGGTGTCACCAGAGCGTCAACTCTGCAGCTCCACAACATCCTTATCCTGTGATCTGCACAATGTATCTTTGAGCAATGATGGCGACAGCAACAAAGGCGGCGGAGGAGGAGCAGGAGCAGGCACTAATCATCACTCCAGCGGTGTCAATAATGCCAGCAATGCAGCGAGCAGCGCTTCGGTCCGTGATGAACTGCGTCGCTTGTGTCTCGTGTGCGGCGATGTTGCCTCGGGATTTCATTATGGCGTCGCCAGCTGCGAGGCCTGCAAAGCCTTCTTCAAGCGCACCATTCAGGGCAACATCGAGTACACGTGTCCGGCGAACAACGAGTGCGAGATCAACAAGCGAAGGCGCAAGGCGTGTCAGGCCTGTCGCTTCCAGAAGTGCCTCCTGATGGGCATGCTCAAGGTGCGCTAACAACAAGTGAATCCCCTATCTAGGGGTTAGTATTAATGTCCTTGCAGAGGGTAACAGAAAAGTGGGCGTGGCAGAGCCCTTAAAGTGTATATACTGGGGTGCCACAGAAATCTCTTTCACTTGAATTTGACGTACATTTGTATGAAATTTACGTCATTTTTCAGGTGAAAGAGATTTCTGTGGCACCCCAGATATTCTGGATCAGCTTTAGGAGCTGAATTGCTATCAGTGATGCCAAATATTTTCCGGAAAAAAAGACAAAACGGCCAAAGAAAACAGAGAAAAAAAAACTAAAAAGCTAAAAAATGGACAAAAAATTTAATTTAAAAGTTTTAAAACATCTTCAAGATTTTTTTACGGTTTTTTCTTTGCTTTGGCCCAAATTTTTGACGTTTTTTCAACATTCTGACATTTTAGAAGGTGAATTTTGGCGTACTGGGAAAGTGTTTTTGCCCTTATATCGTTTCCATTTTCAAAAAGGTCAAAATTTGCAGTATGGAATCTCTTTTTGGATTCAACTTAATTGAATCTAAAAAAAAGCCAGATTTTCGGATAGATGTTTGAGACTTTTACCGACTGAAGCAGTTAAAAACCAGACAAATCTATCCGAAAGAAGGCCAAATTGGCATCACTGATTGCTATAGTCAAGTCTGTCTGTTTTTATGCAAACTTGCATCTTTTTGGATTACTATGTCATAAAGTTGTCATAGCAAAGATCGATCGAAAATCTATCTTTTTTTTAAAACTTTGTTTTTTCTTGAAATTACAGATTGTATGTTTGGTATTTTTCTATGTCGTGATTAAACTTTTTTTAAAACCGTCTTACTATATCATATAGATAACATATGAAGGATAAGTTCATAATGGTCTTTAAGCTTAATAGCTTTGTTTCTTGATTACTTTATCTATATAATTAATAATCTTTGTTGTTTCTTGAGATATCTCAACTAAACTTGCAGATTTTGCACTTAGAATCGCTTTCTACTTCCTGTCAAAATTTTCTTAAAATCGGGCCTACTATATCATATAGTTATCAATGGAAGGATCAATTGAAAATCATCGTTTCGTATGGAAAACTTTGCTGTTTCTTAAGATATTGCAACCAAAAATACAGAAAGTGTGCTTGGTATGGTCCTAAAATTTGCTTTATATCGGATTTCTATACCAGGAATCTGTGCAAAATTTACTTTGTACTTAAAAACTTTGATTCTTCAGATGTCAACTAAATTTTCGTATTTTGCTTTTATATTTGCCCTCTACATCCTGACCAAATTTTTAAAAAAATTTTGTTTATTTTATCATTTAGTTAACATAGTAGGAAAGATCGATTGAAAATCAAGCTATAATCTGAAAAAACTTATGTTTTTAAGAAATCCAAACCAATTTCATAAATTATGTTTTCAGACATGTATTGTACAATCGGATCAAACTTGGTTAAAATCGGAGTACAATATCACATAGCTGCCATAGGAACACATCTCTGCAAGGACATCAAATCTTTCTTTATTTGCTGCTATAAATTCATTTGTATTCTTTGCTTTGCAGGAGGGCGTGCGTCTGGATCGTGTGCGTGGCGGGCGACAGAAATATAGACGCAATCCGGTGTCCAACTCGTACCAGACCATGCAGCTGCTCTATCAGTCCAGCACGACATCCTTGTGTGAAATTAAAATCCTCGATGTGCTCAATTCCTATGAACCGGATGCGCTCAGTGTGCAGACGGCACAACAGCAGCAACAACAACAACAACAGCAGCAACAACAACAACAACAACAACCGCACACGACCAGCTGCAATGATGAGGCCTCCTCGTCGTCCGGCAGCGTCAAGCTGGAGGGCAGCAATAATGGCACACCAAATGGCACATGCATTTTTCAAAACAACAACAACAATGATCCACATGAAATACTAAGCGTACTCAGTGATCTCTATGACAAGGAGCTGGTCAGCGTTATTGGCTGGGCCAAGCAGATACCAGGATTTATAGATTTACCGCTCAACGATCAAATGAAACTGCTCCAAGTGTCCTGGGCCGAGATATTGACGCTACAATTGACATTTCGCTCGTTGCCTTTTAATGGCAAATTGTGCTTTGCCACCGATGTGTGGATGGACGAGCTGCTGGCCAAGGAATGCGGCTACACGGAGTTCTATTATCATTGTGTGCAAATTGCACAGCGCATGGAACGCATCTCGCCACGGCGGGAGGAATACTATCTGCTGAAGGCGCTGCTGCTGTCCAACTGTGATATACTGCTGGACGATCAGAGTTCGTTGCGCGCCTTTCGCGACACCATACTGAATTCGCTGAACGATGTGGTCTACTTGCTGCGCCACTCCTCCGCCGTCTCGCATCAGCAGCAGCTGCTCCTATTGCTGCCCTCGCTGCGGCAGGCGGATGATGTACTGCGTCGCTTTTGGCGCGGCGTGGCACGCGATGAACTCATCAATATGAAGAAATTGTTTCTCGAGATGCTCGAACCGCTGGCCAGGTGAAGGTGAAGGAACAGGAAGCAGGAACAGCAGCCTAATTTAGTTATTAAGTCCAGGTGCAAATCTACATTTAAGTTGAACTCTAGTTACTAAAAACTTAGACTGTAAGCATTCAAAGGTGTAGCTCCTAATGTGTACATAGATTGTGTGTGAATTTTGGCATTAAATATTTAAAATAAGAGCTACAATTGTGTATTTTTTTGGATAACTTAAAGCCAATTTTAATGAACTACCAAGGCAGAGTTATTTTTCTAACACAAATTTAACATAGTTGAACTTATTAGCTAATTAGTTAAGGGGTTTATGTTTCTCATTTCTCAGATTGCACACTGTCAACGGCTGAATTAACTAATTATGATTCTTATTTATATTACGTATATTTATGACCCGAACCGATGGCAACTGTTTTTTACCCGTTAAGACACTTAAAATCTACATTTTATACAAATTGTTAAACACTCTTAACAACTATATATTTAGTATGCATACGTGAGAGAGGAAGAGCAGCTGGTGGGGGAAACAGTGTTGCCATTTTAGCTATTTTGTAGCTAGAAAAGTGGGAGGTATGCTTAAAAATTTGTTTGACTACTTTTGCAGATTGCCAGATGGTTTTAATTTGCAGATGAAAATCAATAATGCCTCAATTAATTTAGATTTTGAAATATTCTGATGAAGCAAAAAGTTATCGGGTGTGCTACAGAAATCTTTCACCTGAAAAATGACGTAAATTTCATACAAATTTACGTCAAATTCAAGTGAAAGAGATTTCTGTAGCACTGGGAAAGCACTTCTAAAATCTTTAAAGACTAGTTTAGCTATGCTATTTTAGTTTAGATATGAAAATTCGAATTTTTAGTTTTTTATGATAATAAGTAGAATTTATAGATAAGAGCCAAAAGAGTCTATTGATTGATATCCAAGAAATATAGAAATAGAAAGAACATTTTGTGCTTTAATTTTTGTTTAACAAGCTTTAACAAAGTTCTTTAAAAGAAAATTGTAAATTTTTAAGCCCCTTCAACCAGGTTCCGAAATCATTTTGAGTTAAATTAAAAAAAAATGCAAAGTAATGATTATTTAAAGATTTTTAAGGATTTTTATCATTGAAAATAATTAGTTTTAAGCGAAAAAATAAAACTCTAAAATAATCATTATTTATCAGGGGTGCCACAGAAATTGCTTTCGCTTGAATTTCACATAATTTTGTATAAAATTTGAGAGAAATTCAAGCGAAAGCGAATTTTGTGGCACCTCTGTTTGATTATTATTTTTTTTGCTCAAAATAAAACTTACTTTAAAAAATATAAATGCCTTGGATAAATCTTCAGCGCAAAAATATTGGGTGGAAGTCCTACACAAAAGCCATTAACTAATAGTAAGTTTTATTTTGAGCGAAAAATATAAATGTCTTAAATAATGATTGTTCAATTTTTAATTTTTTGGCCCAAAATTTATTATTTTCATTTTTTTTTTATATATGTCTTTGAATAATATCAATAATCATTATCTTTGCGGTCCCTGCTTTCAACCTTTTTTAAGCTTTTTCTAGCTACTTCTTTTTTTTTTGATAAATTTAGCTAGTAATTTTGGCAACACTGTTTTTGGGAAGGTGGGAAATTGGAGAAGGCCTTATTAGATTACATATGTAGCTCTATCGTTGGTCATATTTACATTTTTGCAGACTAGAGACGTGTTGCCAATTACACACACACACACTCACACAATTGGCATTTACAGGCACACACGATATAATTTAGTATGTTGTTGTAGTTATTGTTGATATTTGGTTACAGCCGACTACGCTGCAGATCGGGTGACTCAAAGTATTTGTTCGAGTTCTCCTGAAATCGATCGCTTCGCGCTAGCTCATTGCGAAAATAGGAAATGGTCTGCAGCAGACCCGTTTCGAGCGGCACCTTTGGCTCCCAGTTGAGACGCTGCTTGGCGCGCGTTATGTCCGGTTTGCGACGCTGTGGATCATCCTCCATGGCCTTGATTTGTTTCACTTCGCTGATGCCGCCCACCAAATGTTTAATGATCTTGGCAAACTCCTCAATCGTCTGCTCCACGGGATTGCCCAGATTGACGGGCTGCGTGTAATTGGAAGCCATCAGTGCAATCAGTCCATCAACCAAATCGGAGACATATTGAAAGGAACGCGTCTGTTTGCCATTGCCATAGACCGTGATGGTTTCATTGCGCAGGGCCTGCAGTATAAAGTTGGACACCACACGACCATCGTTCATGTGCATCCGTGGTCCGTAGGTGTTGAAGATGCGCGCCACTCGCACTTGCACCTTTTCCTGCAAATATTTATATGTATATATTAATTAGTTTCATTTAATTAACTGGAAAATATGTGTGTTCTTGGCATGCGTGTAAGTATCTAATGTCTCTCTTATCGTTCTGCTTTATCGCCAAGAATGCGGAAGTCGAGTCTATTGTAATCCCCATGGGAAAGGGTATTTTACAAGTCTCGTTAGCTCATTAGAAAATTATAAATTATAATTTGTAAAATAAAAATTATTATAATTATTAAAATAAATAAATACTTGTTGATTAAAATGTATTTTTTTTAAATAACATTCTTTTAATTGATTTTAAAATTAAAAAAATAGTGCGAATATATTATTTAGAAGTCATACTAATACTAATCGTATCAAACATTTTTTTAAAAATAATTGTTAGCTAATGAAACCTTTATTAATTCATTATGATTTCAATAAACCAAAAAGAATTGCTTAAAAAATGTAATTCAAATATTTCAAATAAAAATTAATAATATACAAAATTTATATTATATTTCAAAAAGTAGTTTCTGCCAGTTATTCAAATAATTATAAACTGGTTTTTATTTTTAAGCCTGTTAATTTAATTCTGTAAACTCTTTTTGTAGAATATTTAAGCAACACATACATTTTTTAAGTTGATTCATTTTTGATCCTACAACAATTTTTTAAATATTTTATTTAGATAAATATTTTTATTATTTTATTACTCTAAAATAAAAAAAAATATGTTTACTAATTGTTATTTCAATTTTTTAAATTAAATCCAACTCATTAAGCAAAATTTTTTTTAAAACTCGAAATAATAAGTAATATTTTTAAAATAATTTTAAATTTCAGAAAGAAGTTACTCTCAGTCATTCAGATAATTTTGATCTATTTTAATTTGTTAACCGGCTTCATTTCAAAGTGTAAACTCTATATTTTTTTTAAGTCAACAACTTGTCAACAAATTAATTTTTGACTACAAAAAATGTTTAAATAATATATTATTTAGAAACCATAATATTACTCTAAATGTTAAATACTGACTGGCTCAAAAAACTATTTAAAAAATAATAAAAATTCATTTTTTATTAATTGATATTTCAACTTTTTAAATTAAATTCAAATTCATTTGAAAAACTCGAAATAATAGTTAATATTTTTAAAATAATTTTATAATTCAAAAAATAATTTCTCTCAGCCATTCAGAAAATGTTGAACTATTTTAATTTGTTAACCGGCTTAATATTAGCGTGTAAACTTTATTTGTAGAGCATTTAAGAAGCACATACATTTTTGTATGCTGTCTGTCAATTGAAATAATTGAATGCATCGCTGCACAAATTGTTCGATTCAATTGGAATCTGGAAATTACTGGCTTAAGTCATACATACATATATACATATATGATATATACGATTGGAATCTTACCTGTTTGGCGTAGGCATAGCTGAGAGTCTCAGAGACACGTTTGCCCTCGTCATAGCAGGCGCGCGGTCCAATGGGATTCACATGGCCCCAATAAGTTTCCGGCTGCGGATGCACCTGAGGATCACCATAGACCTCCGATGTGCTGGCAATCAAAACTTTGGCCATGACACGCTTGGCCAAACCGAGTACATTAATGGTGCCCATGGTGTTGGTCTTTATCGTCTTCACAGGATTGTACATGTAATGCGGTGGCGATGCCGGCGAGGCCAGATGATAAATCTCATCGATTTCAATGAACAGCGGATTCACAATATCGTGATGGATCAGCTCAAAGTTCTCATGGCCCAGCCAATGTTCCACATTGCGTTTGCGGCCCGTAAAGAAATTATCCACGACTATAATCTCATGGCCCTGAATCATCAGATAATCCACCAAATGGGAGCCAACGAATCCGGCGCCACCCGTAATCAAAATGCGCTTGCGATTCTTATAGTTCAAGTACTTGACCTTGGGGTATTTGCGTGGCGTGCTCGCCTGCAGGGAGCGCACTTGCTCCTCCAACTGGGCCAGCTGTTCCTTGGTCCTTAGCAGCTCCAGGCGTTGTTGTTGCAGCTGCGCATTTTGTGCTTCGTAGGCAATGCGTAAATTCCGTTGCTCAGCATTTTCGGTGGGTGGCAACTGGCGCTGTTCCTCGACAGCGCTGCTGCTCGCCGCGATCACAGTGGGCGCTACCATGGCTTTGTATAGATATATGAGAGCCAAAATTGTCAGAGATGCGGCGGCGACAATTCTAATGCGTTTCTTAGTCAAGCTCATTGTGACGACGACAGTGTGACGACGACAGAAACTCAACACTCGCGCTGTTTGTTCTTATCAGCATGTACAACAACTTCCACATCCACATTGCATTGTTATTTTTCTGCTTTACATTTGTTTACTCACAGCAAGCGAAGTAGTTTTTTTCCACCCCGAATTAAACACAGCTGTTTTGGCCAGTGCTGCCAACTTTGCTTTTTTCCCGTCAAATCTGACGGGTTTTGCACACCAATTGCGGGAAAAATTTGTGAATTGCGGGAAGCGGGAATTCTGGCTTTTTTAGAAATGCATTTGACTTTTTTCCGCTTTTTTTAATGTTGCCACCAATTTCATAAAAATATGTTGCCACTTTCAAGAAAAAACCATTTGGATCGAAGTTTTTACATACAAGGATTCTGGTGGCAGATTCCTTGAATTACCAGCTGTTGCCCTGCAAATGTTTTCATTGCCATGGTCCAACGCGGAGATTGAGCATGTGTTTAGCCAACTTAACTTGGTAAAATCTAAGTTAAGAAACTCAATGAGCCTAGGCACGACTAACAGCATTCTTAGCATAAGGTAATATTGTATTGTGTTACACCACTAAGCAAATAACCTATAGAGAACCCATCCTATACAACTAAAATGTCACAGAAAAAATGCTTTCGAAGCGTCCACCGCGAAGTGTTATCGATCTGGCAATATTGTTATAGTGGAATTTATAAGAGAAGCGATTTTATTTCTGGGGCCGTTGCTTGCGAAACTAAAACATGTGAAAAATGAAATATCCTCTACCCTTAAAACTTTTAACTCACATTATTTTATTCAAAACAACACCCTTAATTTTTATAAATTCCACTCGAACAATATTGCCAGATCGGTAACACTTCGCGGTGGACGCTTCGCAAGCATTTTTTCTGTGACATTTTAGTTGTATAGGATGGGTTCTCTATAGGTTATTTGCTTAGTGGTTACACATTATTATACTATTTTTTTCAATATGACATACAGATATGGATTGCGAAGACTGGGAAAATACTGCTACAATTACGAAGTGCCTTCAAATTATCTTTGCATGATCGGTACAAACATGTCGTACGATTGCTAAACAAATGATAGTCGCAAAGAACTAGATGACCGGATGAATATTTTATAAATAAAACAGAAATTCAGAAAAAAAATTTTTTTTTGCGCTTTTTTCAGAATATTTTCCGCTTTTTTTTCCTTCTCTCCAGCTAAATTCAGCTTTTTTTTGATAAAAAATTGGCAGCACTGGTTTTGGCATCTCTCGATAGCGCCGATATCAGTCATCGTTATCGATAACTATAATTTGTATGGTTTTTATTGGCAATCTATTAATAAAATACAAATTATTTTCAAATTTGCATATAATTGACATTTGTAATTTATGCCAAATAGCTCAATATAATTGAATTTGGTTAGCACTTTAAACTTATTTTTAGAGTGACCATAACTCTTAAATTGCTCAAGTATTTCGGTATATTTTAATACCAATTATAGAAAAAGTGTCAGATCTGGCAGCTACGCCATTGAGTCAGCTGCTTGTCGTTTTGCGATTTCATTGCAATTATTTTTTTGCCCAGCAAGTTAATTTATTAAAACCGAAGCAAACAAATCGCGAAAATCGCAGCAAAAACATGCCGAACGAAAACGCGCCATCAGCAACAACAGCAAATCAAGAAGATGAGAGCGAGCTGCAACAGAAATCGAAAGAGGTGGCGAGAGCAACCGAAGAAATGCTGGCAAGCGCCGTTGCCGGCTTGAAGATGATGGGGCCGACAGACACAGCCACGGCCACAAGCACAGCCACAACTGGCGACACAGACGATGCTGCGGAGCATCAGCCAAAGTTGCCCAAAAACAAGCTGGAAACGAAGGTCAATCTGCCGTCGGATTCTAGTAAGTATGCGCACAAAAGCCAATAGGAAAAAAAAGCGGACTGCCAAATGAGGTTAGGTTTTTATATATGGTTAGGCCAGGAATGCATATACAGTGTTGAGCAGTGATGCCAATTTGGCCTTTTTTCGGATAGATTTGTCTGGTTTTTAACTGCTTCAGCCGGGAAAAATCTCAAACATCTATCCGAAAATCAGGCTTTTTTAGATTCAATTAAATTGAATCCAAAAAGGATTCTATACTGCCAATTTTGGAACTTTTTAAAAATGGAAATGATTTAAAGGCGAAAACAATTTTCCAGTACGCCTAAATTCACCTCTTAAAATGGGAGAATGTGGAAAATACGTCAAAATTTTGGTCCAAAGCAAACAAATATCGAGACTGCTGGCAATAACCCTTTTTCAGAAATGGTCACTTTCGCTCTGACTCGTCTATCGTTGCCATGATCGAATGCAGAAGAAAATAGGGTTTTTAGTCAAGTTGTTTTGGTAAAAACTAAATTGAGAAACCGTCTAGAAATAGACACGTTAAATGCTATATTGACATTTAGGTAAATGTATTTGTTATTCCGAAAAAAAATCATTGAAGATGATTTAAAACTTTTAAATTAAATAAAAGTTAATTGTAAAAAAAAGGAAAAAAAAGCCTCAGAAAGCGGGCAATTTATGATGAATTTTAACTTATTAATTTTTGAGGGGTTTCTTCTATTGTTTTTTTTATTGAATTTTAAAATTTTTAAAGCAACATGACCTTTTTTGTGTTTGTTTTGTGTTTTGCACGGTTGCTTTGGTATTTTCATGGTTGCTTTCAATAAATTGGAACGTTTTCCAATGAAAAGCCCACAACAACCGTGCAAAATACAAAAGAAAATTCTTTCACCTAAAATTCGTTCACCTAAATTCATCATAAATTGAACCCTTTCTGAGGTTTTTTTTTAAATTATCCGCGAGGATTAAACAATTACCAAAAAAAAAATAGCTTAAAAAGTTTGGCATGTTTTTCAGTCTTCTTTTTTAGTTTTTCAGCTATTTTTCCTGTTTTCCTTGGCCGTTTTGTCTTTTTCTTCGGAAAATATTTGGCATCACTGATGCATACACAGTGTTGGGCAAAAGTATTGTCCACTTTGATGATGTCTTGATTTAAAAGCAAGCCACAATTAATCCAAATTGTATTGTTCTAAAATTTCTAAGCTTTTTCTGCAACTAATTGAGTTGTATGTATTTCTTAGGATAAATTTAAATATTTTATTAAATCATAAAAATTACTTTAATAAATTCTTTGTGCATTTTTTTAGGCGCCCAAGCGCTGCTCCAGGCGATGACCGACGTGGTGGCCAACAATCGTCAACAGGCAAAGAAATTTGCATTTTGGTCAACGCAGCCGGTGCCCAAGCTTGACGAGAAGGTGACCACAAACGAATGCATTGAGCCAAACAAAAAGGTGGACGAACTCCGTGCCGATCCCTATACGCTGCCCAGTGGTTTCAAGTGGGTCACATTGGATTTGAACGATGCCAGCGATCTGAAGGAGCTGTATACGCTGCTCAATGAGAACTATGTGGAGGATGATGATGCCATGTTCCGTTTTGATTATCAGCCCGAGTTCTTGAAGTGGTCACTGCAGCCACCTGGCTGGAAGCGTGACTGGCACGTGGGTGTGCGTGTGGAGAAGTCCAACAAACTGGTTGGCTTCATTTCGGCCATACCCAGTAAGCTGCGTGCCTACGAAAAGGTTCTCAAAGTCGTCGACATTAATTTCTTGTGTGTACACAAAAAGTTGCGCAGCAAACGCGTTGCTCCCGTGCTAATCCGTGAGATAACACGTCGTGTCAATCTCACGGGCATCTTTCAGGCGGCATACACGGCGGGCGTGGTGTTGCCCACGCCAGTGTCCACCTGTCGCTATTGGCATCGCTCGCTGAATCCCAAAAAGCTGGTCGATGTACGCTTCTCGCATCTGGCCCGCAACATGACCATGCAACGGACCGTGAAGCTCTACAAACTGCCGGATCAGCCCAAAACCAAGGGCTATCGTCGCATCACCGCCAAAGATATGGACAAGGCGCACAAGCTGCTTGAGGAATATCTAAAGAGATTCTCAATGTGCCCCGTATTTAGCAAGGAGGAGTTTCGCCATTGGTTCACACCCAAGGAGGGCATCATCGATTGCTTTATTGTTGCCGACGACAAGGGCAACATCACCGATCTGACCAGTTACTACTGTCTGCCCTCGTCCGTGATGCATCATCCCGTGCACAAAACCGTACGGGCCGCCTACTCATTCTACAATGTGTCGACGAAGACACCATGGCTGGATCTGATGAACGATGCTCTCATCTCGGCGCGCAATGTCCAAATGGATGTGTACAACGCGCTCGATCTGATGGAGAACAAAAAGTTCTTTGTCCCATTGAAGTTTGGCGCTGGCGATGGAAATTTGCAGTACTATTTGTACAATTGGCGTTGCCCGGCCATGCAGCCCGAGGATATTGCATTGATACTCATGTAGGAGTCGGCATTTCATCTGTCCAACCATCCCAAACAAATTTAAAAAACAGTAAATTGCACTTATGCACGCAAATCTTTTTTTATTGGAAAGAAAAGTCTAACTTTAAAATTATTGAATTAAGTACATTTATGGTAGGCAAATATGAAAATTTAACTTGCGTGTGCTTTGGCCTCTGATATTTGCATCTTGTAATTCCTCGTTTAACGAATTCTGTGTACTACACGCATACATTAGAATTGTTTTTCAATTATTGTTGTTTTAAAAGGCATATGGAATGCATTTTTCAATTGCAACTGCTAAGCTTGAATACTGTTTAAATGGAAAATGATTATTATTGAATAAAACACAAACAAACAAACGCGCAGCAATACAAATAAGCAGTGAATTTATATTTATTTATAAATTAAATATGAGTTAGATTTGCACTACAAGCTGCTTATTTATATTTATCAATTTAAATTTGGCGCGCAACATTAGGTGCTAAAGTCACTGTAACTGTCTGGCAGCGCTGGCATACTGTTGCGCTTGCAAAAAAAGGCGCGCGCTCAGCGAATAACAGTTGTGTTATGGCTGTGTGATTTATTTTGCACAAACAATTTACATTTGTGAATTTATTAAAAAAAAGTTTTATTTTTGCCACAAGTTGCTAATTCATTTTTGACAATTTAAATTAAGCGGGCAGCATTTAGTGCCAACGTCACTGTAACAGTCTGGCAGCGCTTATCATACTGTTGCGCTTGCAAAAAAATACCGCGCGCGCTCAGCACAAGAAGTGTGTATTATGATTGAATGTTTTTTGTGTAATTTATTTTGCATAAACAATTTACATTTGTGAATTTATTAAATAAAAAGTTTTATTTTTGCTACAAGCTGCTTTTCCATTTTTGGCAATTTAAATTAAGCGGGCAGTATTTAGTGCCAAAGTCACCATAACAGTCTGGCAACGCTTGTCATACTGTTGCGCTTGCAAAAAAAAAGCGCGCGCTCAGCAAAAAACAGGTGTGTTATGATTGTGTGTTTTGTGTGTTTTAATTTACATACATAGTTGTTTTTAAATGTAAAAAAAAGTAAATGTAACAATGGATGAATCAATTTTCAAAGAGAAATATCAAAAGTACAAGCTGCGCGTCAAGGTATGGGAGAAGGACTTCAAGAAGAAGCACGGCCGTGTGCCCTCCAAGGTAACTGTTCTTTTTGACGATTTGTTTAGATTTTAATGTTGTTTTCTTTTGTTGCAATATAGTATGATATTAGAGAGGCTAGCCAGGAGATACGCGACTCGTACAAGATGTACTACAAGCTGAAGACATCGTTTTTGGAGGAGACGCTCAACGATGTGCTCTGCGAGGATGGATTCGATGTGCTGGAAATGACGCAGTCCGAGAATCTGGGCATCAGCATGTTGGGGGAGGAGGCTGAGGCGGAGGAGGCGGGTGGAAGTGTGAATGGTGGACCACAGTTGCCGCTGGACATATCCGCACTTGTGCAGCAGCAGCAGGATTTCTCCAATCTGAAGGAGCTGCCAACGCCACAGGCTTTGAGTAATTTGTGTAATCTGAATGAGAATCATGTGATACGCAAATTCGAGGCCACTGAGGAGCTGGCGCTGAATCGGAATGCCTGGGGCGACTGTGTCAGCAGCAAGCCCATTGAATTGCCTTCGACTCCAACTGAGGATGCTACCAAGATTAAGCGTGCTCCCAGCATTAAGCCGAGCATCACCAGCAAACTGTTTCAGTCCACGCGCAGCTTTGCCAAGCGTAATCCGCGCAAGCCCATCTCACGCAGCTCTCTAAGTGGGAGCAACTGCAGCGGAAGTGGAGGATTAAACGCTGAGCAGCTGTCAGAGCAGCTGCCCGATTTGGAAACCATACTCATACGCAAGGCGCAGGATGCACAGAATGCTTTGCCTGCCCAGGAACAGGGATTAGGCAGCAAGGAGGCGCATCTGAAGACGCATGTGGATGAGCGTTGGCTGCAACGCAACACGGCGGAGAATGCGCTGGAGCAGCACCAAGCCGAGCCGAACAACAACCACAACAACAGCCAGGCTGTGCCTGCCAAGAAACACAACTTTGGGCTGTCCAATATAGATGTGAGCAAGCTGCAGAGCAGGAGGGAGCAGGAGCCGGCGGCAGAGTTGAAGCCACAGCCGGAGGCAGCTGCTCCGCCGTCTCCTGCTGCTGCTCCTCCGTCTCCTGCTGATGCTCCTTCGGATTCCGACTCCGATTCCGTTGTAGCCGACAGCGAGGAGGAAGCGGAGCAACCGGAGTATCGTCACATTGCCAAGCGACGCAGGATAATGACCACAAATCAAACACCGCCAGAGATTGCCAAACAACCAGCTGTGGAGGCGGAGAAGGAGCAGGAGAAGGAGCAGGAGAAGAAGCAGGAGAAGAAGCAGGAGAAGAAGCAGGAGGAGAAGGAGCAGGAGAAGGAGCAGGAGAAGGAGCAGGAGAAGGAGCAGGAGGAGGAGCAGGAGGAGGAGGAGGAGGAGTTGCAGGACTTCTCGGCAGATGAGGAGCGCGATGCCACCTATGAGCCGGAGCAGAGCAAGAAGGCGCAACGGAAACAAGCGACAGCCAAGCGCAAGTTGGACAAAAAGTCCACAGTCAAGCCCAAGGCGGAAAAGCCAGCGAAGCAACCAAAGCAACCAAAAGCAAAAACTGCACCCAAAACTAAAGGAAAAACCAAAGGAGCTACCAAGAAGGCGCTCAAGGAGGCAGCGAAGGTGGCGGAGCAGGAGCAAGCCGAGGAGGAGGAGCAGCCACTTAATCCCGAAGATCTCAAATATGTGCTGGCCCTGGAAGCGGGCGATATCACCTCTGTGCCGCGTATCAAGCTGGATGAACTGGAGCAGGCGGATCAGATGGCGCAACGTTATATCAGCAACTTTGCCATGGGCACGACCAGGAATACAGCTCCAAATCCTGGCCAGCTGGATGAGAAGCGTGCGACGGCACGCAAGAAGCTGGAGGAGAAGATTGCCTCGGGCAAACTCAATGAGAACTTTGTCACCATCAACATACAAAAGAAGAAATTTGCCAGGGGCAAGAAATCCATAAATTTCAGTAAATACAAGAAAACGCAGTGGCGGCACAAGAAGCGAGTGGCGGCTCTGACGGGTCCCGACATGGACATGGGTGGCTGTGATGGCGGTGTCCTCACCTGTTTCCAGTGCGGCGGCGTCGGCCATTTTGCCCAGCAGTGCAAGGTGAAGGGGGATTCGTTGTTGCCGCTCACTGCCCAGCTGGAGGAGGATCCTTCGCCGTTTCCCACGCTGGAGGAGGCGGAACAGATGGCCTCGCAGGGTGCTCTAGCGGCACACAGTCGCAACATTGAGCGACTGCCGCAGGCGGCAAATGCGGCGATCTATCAAACTGGAGGCAGCAGCGAGGATGAGGGGGAGCAAGTGGATCCAGTAGAGAATGCAGAGACTGCTTCAGCTCACATGTCCAGCGATGATTCGGACATGGATGTGGACTTTGAGGCACTCGATGCCGCTGTGGAGGCCTCGCAGAGTCAAAGCCAAAGTCAATCCCAAGTCCAAGCACAAATCTCGCCCATTAAAAGCTATGTGGGCCATAAAATACCCGAGGAGTTTCTCAAGCAAGCTGGCCTGGATGCCAGTTCCGCCACTGCTGGTGGGGCTACAAAGAGTAAACTCGGTGGTGTTCAGCCCCTGTACGAACTCAATGCGGATGGCAGTGTGCCCGAGCTGACGGAGGAGGTGACCAAGGCGCTGCACATGTTCGGACACACCGATTTTCGCAAGGGTAACGATAAAAAAAACTTTAAGAGCTAGAGTGTTTAAATTTGGAGTGTAGGTTCCTGTAAGAGCTAGAAACGAAATTCAGAGTCTTTAAATTTTGGTATGTAGGTTCCTGTAAGAGCTAGAGTCTTTAAATTTGGTATGTAGGTTCCTGCATACCATGCGCAGATCAAGTTTGTTTCGAAACTTAGATCATATAGCTGCCATAGAAACAATCAGTCAAAAATAAAGTAATTTCTAAAAATCTTTTTTAATTCCAGGAAAATCAGATTGCTATATCAAATTCTTGCTTTAGTATTAAGAAGCGGGAAAGGCATTAGTCAAATTCCCGACTTTAGGATACCCGTTACTTATTTAAATAAACATCAAGTATTTTATATTGCATACTTTTAGGCAGTTATATTGCTTAAAAACTTAAATCAGCCATTACCACCTTTCTATTTGTCCGATCTTGTTATGATTTTGTAGAATGATAGCTAATAATAGAAGTTAAAGTTAATTACCAAAAGTTAATTAATTAACCAGCAAAAAAAAAATTTCAAAAATCTCTTCGCTGGTATTTTTTATGATTTTATGAAAATTGTTTCCTAAGCTACTTTTTGTATGAAAAGGAGGAAAAAGGGGTTTAAATAGTAATGCAATTTTCAAAAAATTTCAAAAAATACTAGCGAAGAGATTTTTGAATTTTTTTGCAGTCACTCCCAGAAATGTTTCAAGATTTTTTTGCATCCAATAAATTTTTGTTGGAGCCTGAGAAAAAAAGTTTAAAAAGACTTACAAAAATTCGAAATTTTCAGTAGGTACTTAATGGGTTAAGGAAAGTTTTGTATCATTCAAACGGTTCCTAGGCCTCATACGTTTTTCCTATGCTCTCATAAAAAACACTTTAAAAAAACTGCAAAAACCGCTCTTTTATGGTGTCCGGTTTTCTTTGTCCGCCACTGTACATCCTGACCAAATCCTGACTTTATCATATAGAAAAGATCAGCTAAAAATTAAATACTGATCTCCACAAGTATACATATAAATTATTCGGCATGTCCAATACAAACATTAACCTCTCCTTAAGTAAACTCTGTTTAATTAAATTTCTCTGTTGCAGGCCAGGATCGTGCTGTGATGCGCATACTGAGTGGCCTGTCCACGCTGGTGACGCTCAGCACGGGCAGCGGCAAGTCGTTGTGCTATCAGCTGCCCGCCTATTTGTACAGCCAGAGGCAGGGCGCCATCACGCTGGTGATATCGCCGCTGGTGTCCCTGATGGAGGATCAGGTGACGGGCGTGCCGCACTTTCTGCGCGCCCACTGCATGCACACGAACCAGACGCCGCAGCAGCGCCTCAAGATCCAGCAGCTGATTGCCAATGGCGAGATTGACATCCTGCTGGTGTCACCAGAGGCGGTGGTGTCCGGCGAACGGGCGACGGGATTTGGTGCGATCCTGAGGCAATTGCCGCCCATTGCCTTTGCCTGCATCGATGAGGCGCATTGTGTGTCCCAGTGGAGTCACAATTTCCGGCCCAGCTATCTGATGATCTGCAAGGTGCTCAAGAAGAATCTGGGCGTGAAAACGGTGCTGGGATTGACGGCGACGGCCACGCTGCCCACGCGCATCAGCATCATCAATCATCTGGGCATCACAGACGGGGAAAAGGGCATCATTAGTGATATTCCCCTGCCCGATAATCTGATACTCTCCGTGTCCAAGGACGAGAATCGAGACGATGCGCTGCTCAAGCTGCTCAACAGCGACAGGTGAGTGGAGGACACAACTCCAATTACATATCTACAATTTACATATCTTAAACATTTTTACTATTTTTTTTGTGAACCAAAATCAAAAATTTTCAAAAAATACTTTTTCTGGTATTTTTTATAATATTTTTAAAATTTCTTTTTGTGTGTAAAGTAGGAAAAAGGAGTTAAAATTGTAATTTTTAGGATTTTTAAACAATTACAAAAAATACTAGCAAAAATATTTTTGAAATTTTTTTTCCGCAGTTACTTTTAGAATTATTTCAAGAAGTTTTTGCATCAAAATATTTTTTTTTAAAAATCGAGTATAAAAGTTGAAAAGTAGACGTTTACAAAAATTCGATTTTTCAATGGGTACTTATTGGGTTAAGGAAATAATAGTACAAATAATAAAAATAATAATACATTTTGAAAATAATTTTTAAAAAAATTTTAAACTTACATTAATTCTTAATTTAAATCGTTTTTGAAATTTTAAATTGGAGTTGTAGTTTTTCTTAATATTTATGACTAAAATAAAAACTTTGATGCAATCCATGATCGTTTAAAATAATCCATCGTGCTGCTTTCGTCACTAGCGCGGACTGCCGTCCGCAGTGATTTGTATTCGATGTATGATAAAATAAAAATAATAATAATACATTTTGAAATTAATTTTTATAATAGTGTAGAATATATGATTCAATACAAATATTAAAAATAATTCATTAAGAAAATAATTTGTAAACAAATTTTAAACTCACATTAAATCGTTTTTTTTTTTTTTATAAATTAGAGTTGGAATTTTTCTCAATATTAAAATATAAACTTTCAATCCATGATGATTTAAAATATTTGTATTTGATGTAATAATTCCAGATTCGAGAGCTGCCAGTCCATAATAATTTACTGCACGCGTCGCGACGAATGCGAGCGCATCGCTGGCTTCATACGCACCTGTATGCAGGATCGCAAATCCAACCCAGAGACAACGGATCCGGGCAAGAAGAGGAAGCGTAAACGGGTGAATCTGCAGGCAGAGCCGTATCATGCTGGAATGCCCGCCTCGAGGCGTCGCACCGTCCAGAACTCGTTTATGGCCAACGAGCTGCGAATTGTGGTGGCCACCATTGCCTTTGGCATGGGCATCAATAAGCCGGACATTCGGGCCGTCATCCATTACAATATGCCGCGTAACTTTGAGAGTTATGTGCAGGAAATTGGACGAGCTGGACGCGATGGTTTGCCATCGCACTGTCATCTGTTTCTGGACGCCAAGGGCGGCGATCAGAACGAGCTGCGGCGTCATGTGTATGCCAATTCCATAGATCGTCATGTCATCCGCAAGCTGCTGCAACGCATCTTTGTGCCGTGCTGCTGCGCCGACAACAAGCCATCATCATCATCAATATCTAAGGAGTCTCCGGCAGCTGTCATTGAACCTTTGGATGCAGCTGATTTCGGTGATTTGTCAGCTGGTCGTGCTCATGTCTGTCCTGGCCATGAGATTGGCTTCTCGGTGGAGCAAACGGTCGAGGCACTGGACATACCAGCGGAGAATATATCGACGCTATTGTGCTACATGGAATTGGATCCACGCTGGTGCATGAATGTGCTCAGCTCCGCCTACATTATGGCCAAGGTCATCTCCTACGGCGGACCCAAGTATCTCAAGTAATTAATACATAATATGAATTATAATTTAGAGAGTTAACTGTTATACACTTCCTTTTCAATAGACATGCTGCCAAGGAATGCCCGCCGCTGGCCATGGCCATTGCCCTGCAGATCAAGAACAAGACTTTCAAGGAGGACGCCAACATTATAGAGTTTTCGGTTATTGACATTGCCGCCGGCATTGGCTGGAACAGCGGCGTGGTCAAGTATCAGCTTAAGAATCTGGAGTGGATGCAAGGTAAACGGAACTACGCTCTATAACAGTGGGATTCTATCTACGAATGTCAAAAAATATTACTCACAATACGAAAATTCGGGAAAAAAAATTTGGAATCCAAAATTAGTAATCGAATAATTCGGAATCCAATACTACGAATCAGAAATTAGGAATACAGTTATAAGGAATCAAAAACAAGGAAGACAAAAGTTGGGAAAGCAAAAATTAGGAAGACAAAAATTGGGAAAACAAAAGTTAGGAAAACAAAAATGGGGAAAACAAAAATTTGGAAAACAAAAATGGAGAAAACAAAAATTAAGAAAAGAAGAAATCAAAAATATTTCTTATTAAAAATCGCGCGATTATTATTTAGTTGATTATTTTTTTAGTTGAAATTCCTAATTTTTTCTTCCCAATTTTGGATTCCTAAAATTTTCTTCTTGGTTTTTTTTCTTCTTTTTTAAAATTCCTTAAAAAAGTTTCGGATTTCGTATGAGCTGTCGCACCGTTACAGTGGGTGACGTAAAGAGAGCAAAGCATTAGTGTATGATTAAGTCTAGCGCTGTACGGTCTCTCCTCATTGAACAGATGCTTTGTGAGAGAATAAAATGCCGAACACCCGCATCGTGAGAGCACAAGCCGCCGAGTGTGCTATTTATAGAACACACGCATTCTCGCTCTCTGTACGTATTGCGGCTGCGACGCCGGCAGAATCACGAGTTCTTTTCCAATCGGATAGACTTTTGGCAGTTTGGACACCACTACGAAAAGTCGGCAGAAAAAATTGGGAATCCAAAATTAGGAATAAATTTATAAGGAATCCAAAATTACGAATCCGAAATTTGGAATACAGTTGTTAGAAATCCAAAATTAGGATGGCAAAATTGGGAAAACAAAATTAGGAAAAGCCAAAATCAAAACCGAGCGATTTTTAATGAAATATTTTTGATTTTGGCTTTTGACCTTTTTCCTATTGCAAAAAGACAGCCATGTCAAACCATTTATTTCAAAATCAGGACATCGATTGTGATATTTATTCAGTCAGGGGCGCAAACCATTTATTTCAAAATCAATAGGGTCTACGTGTACATATATTTTGTGTGCCACCTTATATAAAAATTCAATAATTTTTTAATTTTTGTATCCGTCGTATGCTTTGAGTAATGAATAATGTATATAACTATTCGAAATAATTTACCCAAAGACAGGAAAACCAAAGATAATTTTACACATTTTTAAAAATTTTTTTGTTTTCTAATTTTTGTACTCTGAATATTTTTCTTAGCTGAAATTCCTTATTTATGATTCCTAATTTTTTCTTCCCAATTTTGTATTCCTAAAATTTTATTCTTGGTTTTTTGTTCTTCTCTTTTAAAATTCCTTAAAAAAAATTTCGGAATTCGTATGAAGTACCAATAAGCCCAACATAATTGCTTCCATTTCTATTTCCATCTGTAGTTAATGGTTTTCCCAAGCGTTCGCCGATTACAGTCAGCTTCTTTGACTTGGGCTTTCGCATCAAGGCGCCGGGTGATTTCAGTGAGGCGGAAATCGATGATGCACTGGACACGCTGTACTCACGCTCCGTTAAACAGGAGCGCACGCAGCTCATCCAGCTGCAGTATGTGGCACACGGACTGTCCGCCGTGGCCTACAACAGCTGTGTGCCTTGTTGCAGCGTCGATTTTCCACAGGATCGTTGCACTCAGCTCAAGGGCATTGTTCGAAATTACTTTCGCAATGATTATCCAAAGGATTTGCAGCTGGAAATTGAGGTAAAGTTTCTTAAATTGATCTCTTAAGCTGATTTTCAAAACTCTTTCGCTTTGATTGCAGCCCAGCGATGTGCCGGATGATCACATTTGTGCCGATGTGCATGCCCTGATCAACATGTATCCGGACAATACCTTCACGGGCCGCAACATTGCGCGTATCTTCCACGGCATCTCCAGTCCCAATTATCCGGCTGTTATGTGGGGACGCTGCCTTTATTGGCGCGCTCACACGAAAGTTGATTTCAATCGCATTCTTAAGTTAGCCAACACGGAGATTGTCAAGAGACGCACTTGATAATTACCTATATACATTATACATATACTTGTCGATAGTTTATTTTAATTTGCTTTAAATTGTTTTCCAACAAAATTAAATTTTCTGTTTTTTTTTTATTTTAAATTTAGATTTAAAGAGCCCGCGCATTTTACTCGCTCTGTTCAAAGTAACGAGTACCATCAAAGGTGAAGTTGGCTGCAAGTATCGATAACAAGATAAAATCTACTCACCAACGTAACGAGTAAGAGTTGATTACTTTTGTTAAATGATAATTACCTATATACATTTTACATATATTTTTCGATAGTTTATTTAAATTTGTTTTAAATTGTTTTCCAATAAAATTTAATTTTCTGCTCTATTTTATTTTAAATTTAAATTCAAAACGCCCGCGCATTTTACTCGCTATTTAACGAGTACCATCAAAAGTGAAGTTGGCTGCACATAATTTTTATCGATAAAATCTATTTGGCCAAAGTAACGAGTACGAGATGATTACTCTTGCTAAATGGGGGAACTCCCCAAATAATGCTTATGATGCATTTTTTACGTATGTAAACATATTATTTGTTTATTTATATGATTATTTGCTACCATATGTTTGTTTATTGTCTCATTTTCTTCGCTGCGTTAAATAGCTTATGTTTATAGATGGATGTGATTGATTTTCAAAAATATTGCTTATCTGTACAGTAAATAGCAAACTTGCGAAATTTATGAATCATGTCTTGCTAGAACAAAGAAGCATACCACACCTAGAATTTCTAGAGCAAAAAGAGTATTAAGGCGTGTACGTACATATTAAAGTTTTACTTTATTTGGAATATGGTGTACAAAAAAATCGAATATGTGTACATTATGTCTTTTAGTTTTTCTCAAAAAAATATTTGTTTAACATCATAGGCTTCGGGTTGCTTGCAAAAATATTTAATAGATTTAATACACATTCAACAGTTTGATGACATTGAAGAAAGTCGTCCCGCTTTAAGCGATCAAAATGATTGCAATCTTTGGCCAAAAAAAATGGAAGCTTTTTTTCGCGAAAATGCGATAACAAATGGCCCCACATTTCAATGAGAAGTGTAGTTAGATCCTGCTGCCAGTAGGCGTCCGAATGCTTTTCCAGCTGCAGCAGAATGACAGTTTTCAGCATATAGCTGGACAAATGTGGCAGTTCACTGATATGTTTATCACGGAACGCCTTCATCAAGCGTAAAGTATTTTTCAAGTTGTTACTTCCCTTCATCATTTCGCGCTCCCAGTGGGGAGCACAGACCATGAAAGTACGATCATCTGCTGGGCTCTTCTGTTGCGGCACCGCGAACCAGCTCCATTTTTGACGCACATGTTGGGAAACAGACGAAGGATGTGGCAATGGCCATTGGTTGTAGTTAAACTCGAAAGCTGGCACAAAATCAAATGATATACACATAGTTTTGGATGAA
Source organism: Drosophila recens (assembly GCA_037043495.1). Taxonomy (NCBI): domain Eukaryota; kingdom Metazoa; phylum Arthropoda; class Insecta; order Diptera; family Drosophilidae; genus Drosophila; species Drosophila recens. Next base: position 114,786 of record JBAMBJ010003217.1, on the reverse strand, counting down.
TTCTTGGCCACTATAGTATGAGCACAGCCGTATCCTTGTTGCTCATAGCTAACCGTATAATAAGATGCCGTCCGGTTTTTATAAATTTCGAATATCCTGTGAAATGCCTGACGTAGCCAGTCCTGCAAAGACTTCCGGTTGACGAAGCCATCAACTACCGCTGGATGGGGGCGGGGACCCTCAGCACGCAGGAACACAAAGCCGGCACGTTGAGTATCCCTCACCGGCGTCACTTTGAATGGTAGCTTCAATTTTACATGCATATCGAATTCATCCGGCGTCCTTAGTTTCACACGATCCAAATAGCTGCCTGAGGATCATAGAAGTACAAACAGAATTTGAAATTACATACAAGAAAAACAAGTGGGAAAGGCTATAGTCGAGCTCCCGACTATAGGATACCCGTTACTTCTTTAAATAAATTTAAAATATTTTTTAATTGCACTTACATTGCTTAAAAACTTATTATTTATGATTTTTTAAAAATTGTTCCTTAAGCTACTTTTTTTTAAAAAATTGGAAAAAGGAGTTAAAATAGTAATTTTAAGCTATTTTCAAAAAATTATAATAAAAATACTAGCAAAGGATTATTGAAATTTTTTCCAGTGATTTAAAATTATTCGAATATTTTTTTTTTCATCCAAACATTTTTTTTTTTGCATCCGAGGCAAAAAGTTTAAAAAGTAGACTTTTACAAAAATTCGAAATTTTCAATGGGTTAAGGAAAAACCGCTGTTTTGTTGTGTCCGGTTTTCATTGCCCGCTACTGTATATTGTATATAATCACGTCACATATTCAACACATACCTGATAAGCCTAGACCGTCAAAGGCCTCACGAAAATTATCATCCACTTTCTTCAAATCTTCCATAAGTATATTGCATACTTTGATCGCTTCGGCTGTATAAGTTGCACGATCAGCATCATTTATCAAGAGTTTTTCTAAAACTCCTTGCAATTGCGAAGCTAAAGACATCTTAACACTTTGATCAGTTTTGCTTGAAGTCTGATTCAATTAAGCGAATTTTTCACTGTGAGCGAAATTCGCTGATGCATTCCGTTTTTATACTTGCAGGGCTACTCGCTACTCGTCAACCGATTATCCGTTGCACATTTAAATAACATTTCGTCGTTGCAAACACCAATCTACTCGTTACTCGCCAGCCGTTGCAGCCACTCGCTGCAAGACAAGTTCAATTAATCTACTCACTAAAGTGAATAAATCAACTGTGTCCCCACTTTAGATCATTCAAATAATTCATATTTTAAATGGCTATAATCCTTTTTAAAAATTAAATAAACACTTTTAAGAAAAATACTTTTTATTAAATTGCGTTCGACAGGGCTACCAAAAAAAAAAAAATTCACATTCTTAAGTGGCATTTTTAAATTAACAAAGTTTGGTCACTCTGTCAGTGACTAGATGGTATCAGTGCTGCCAACTTTTTTAATAAAAAAAAACAGTTTTTAACTAGAGGGAAGGAAAAAATAGCTGAAGATATTCAGAAAAAAGTGCATAAAAAAGTTTCGTTATGGTCTTAATTTATTTTTTATGATAAGATTTTCAGCAGGTCGTCTAATTCTTCGTGAATTGTTCCATTTTTTTTTCTTGGAACCAAATTTTTTTGTTGCAAGTCGCAGCCGTGCTGCCACATATTTTCATGAAATTGGCAACATTAAACGTAAAATATCAAAATGCATTTCTAAAAAAGCCAGAATTCTCGCTTCCCCCATTCCCATTCCAATTTTTGCGGACAGATTTTTCCGTTATGGAACTGCGATTTCCGGAAAAATTTTAAAACATCCCCTATCCGGAAAAAATTCCTTTTTTATTTTGTTTTATCCTTTTATTCATCCGTTTTTAATTGTTAAGTCGCTTATACAGTTTATTAATTTCAACTATGTGGCATCGATTTCATATTGTTTTTCCGAGATCGGTAAGCCTTTCACTAATTAATGCAGCAGCTACACATGGACACATTTTGCCCTTTTTAAGACTGCGATTTCTGGACAAATTTTTTAACGTCATCTATCCGGAATTATTATACTTTATCCTTTATTTATCCGTTTTTCATTGTTCTAAGTCGACCATATAATTTATCAAATACATCTATGCGTCATATAATATATTCATTTTCGATTCGTCGAATAACTTTGAAATTTAAAAAATAATTGATGAATTTCCTGAGGAAAATGTTTTACTGGGTAATAAAGAGCTAATACTTCCAATATTATAGTAAGTTTTACAGCATTAATAATATTTTTAAATTATTATTATATTTTTTAATAAGAAACATTGTTTGTCCAGATTTTTTGTTTTTTTTAAAAAAATCTGTCCGTAATTTGTCTTTTTTTTGGGCTTAAGCGGCCTTTTTTTGTGTAGAGGCGTTGGCAACACTGGTGAGTAGATGGTATATTTTAGTTTTGCATGTTATGGTCACCTTCGTCAGTTGTCTTGAAAAGTTTAACAAAGTCAAGTCGCATGTATATCGAGTGCTCGCAGTTTCTGTGTCGGAAGCAAAATATAAAATAAATAAATAAAATCGGTAATGCGCAGGATGAAATATAAATGATTAAGATACTTTGGCAAGTGCACGTGCAGAAGTGTAAAATGTCTTGCGAATAATTGTTGTTGCTATACGTAAACTGAGTGATTTCCGATTGTGGGTGTGTGTGTGTGTGTGTTTGTGTGTGTGTTAACGTGTAGCAATGTCATTACGCTGTGCACTATTAGCAACATACATATACATATCTACGTAAATCAGGCGTGCCGTGCGCCACCCGCCACCCCGATAAAGCGCAGGAATTTTGCGCGTGGCGTGCAGAATTTACAAAGATAACTGTGCATACTACGCGTTTCCTTTTAGCATTGTACTTATGCATTGTTTATTAAGTATTTATTTTGCACGCGTTACACAGGCAAATGACGTATCGACGTGAATTTATCGGCTCTTGTTTTGCCTTTATCACGACGCTTCTCCATCACACACAAATACATACATGCGTTTTGTATGTATGAGAGAGCGCCCACACACACACACACAAACACACAAACACACATTCACACGCAGATATAGTGAATTTAATAATACTTATTTATATGTTGATAAGTGCAAACATGTTATAAATTAGCTACAATGCTTGATGTGTTTTTTGTAGATAAATAATACAAATTAAAGCCGCTCTTCCTGCGGCCTACGGTGTGGATATAAACACCCGACAAAACTAAATTAATTGAAAAATAAGCGCCGGCAACAAAAGCAGCTTTAAAACTTCGGTAAGTTTCTGTTTCTTTCTCGCTCTTCCGTAGCGCCTAAGTCTAATAAGAATCTCATTGAAGAACAGTGTGAAAGAACATCAAATTGATGTGTATGCATGTGTGTGTGTGTTTGTTTTTGTATTCCAAACAGCCAAAGGAAACGTGTGCGAACTTGTCGTACTTGTTGTTGTTGTTGTTTTGGGTCAGCGAACTGCGCGCACACACGCCCATTTAGGGCGCAGGTAGACGACGCAGCAGGCAAAGGAAAAATATGTAAATAAATACAAAGAAAAAATAAAAATCTACTTTGAATGCGCCTCAATAGTTGTTGACATTCGTGAAAAACTTTTTGCTTTGCCTTTTAGGGTTTTCCTCTCTGTCAATTTCTTCTACACAAACATGTTTGTACACATACATACATACTTAAGTAATTTTGTTTAATTTGTTTTTGTTGCTGCATCAGTTTGATTCACGTTGCCGGCTAAAAAGTAACCAGTTCTATTATTCCCCGGTTCTGTGCATTGGATTCTCCAGTCAGCGCCTTAGTCACTAACGTAATCATCATATGATGATCATTCATGGCTATTCAAATGAATTAATTCTGAATCATTTTTCGATTTGTTGATGTTTTTTATTTTTATTTTCATCTTATTCTTATATCTTTTTGATATGATTTCTGAAGTCTGTAGGGTTAAGTTTTTCAATCTTAGAGACTTAAAACATACTTTCGGAAGCATCAGATGCTTTTTCTTCAATCTTTTTATTGCCAAAGATACATTTGTATATTATAGATACTTTTCAATACTGCGCCTACTATTGAATGTTACAGATAATTTTCTACTTTAGTATGAATTACAGTTAAACGTCCATAACTCGAACTTCTATAACTCGAATTTCTCTCTAACTCGAGCTAAATGAGTAAAATTAATAAACTTAAGAAAAAGAACTCTATAAGTCGAATATATCGAAGTTCAACTGTATTTCATTTTGTAACAATTCTTTGCAGATAGTTTTATATTTTGAAGATACTTCTGCAAATTACCGACACTTTTCTACGTCCTACTATGCTTTTGTATCTTATAGATACTTTTCTAGACTCTGATAAAAATGTTTTTGGTTCTAGCAATTTTAATTTTTTAGTCAAAGATAGTTTTGTATCTTGCTGATACTTTCCCACCTTACATATATTTTTAACATGGTAAAAGTGTTTTTGTAACCGAGTTACTTTTCTACAATCTTTTGTGTGATAAAGATTCTATCGTATCTTGCACTTTGTTTTCAATTTGTCGCGTTTGTTTGTTATTGTGTATCCGTTAAATTGTGTGTATATATTTATGCATTCAGCTATGAATTATTCTATTCATTTATTTCACCTAATTATCTTTGCTTTTAACTACCGCTCAATTCATAAATTTTTTATTTGTATTCTTATCATTTTATCTGTTTATCTATTCATTTACATATGTATCTATTCATCAACATATTTCCCTATCTATTCACCTGTCTATCTATCTATCTTTATCAGCTCTTATTAACATTGTCTGTTGTATTTTATGTGTGGCATTTAAGCGCCCTTAGCGCGAGCTTTGCCATTTTCAATTATCGTTTAAAGGTCACGCTCCATATTGAGGCAGCAGCCGAGTCAGTTTCGCCTTCCCCCTCCCCCGTTCGGGTTTTTTGCTTTGTCAATTGTTGAGTGCAAAATCAAAATCAATACGTGTTAATTCAATTTCGCGCCAAATAAGATGTTGAATAATTTATATTTTGATTTGTTCATTCATTTTTCAGTACATTCAATATTTGATTGTTAGAGAAGACATCGCAAGGTAGAAGTGGAATAAGAACTAGAACTAGAACTTGAAGTACAACTGGAAACTAGAACTGGGCTATGTTTGTCGAGTGCTGTAGATTTATGACGAGAACTAACTGGGTTAGACTTCATTTCTGATTACCGTAATTAGTGGAGATAAGAACACAATAATTACACACTCTGATAACGCTCGTTTTCCCTTTTACCCTTACCTTGGAAATGTACAACTGCAAAAAGTATCAAAATTGCTCCAATTTATATAAAAAATACGACATGTATCTATATCCAATTATATGAATTGCTTAGACATTTGACATGAAATGTAATCTGTTGATTGATTTGTCAATAAGTATATATTACGTCTCAAATCACGGCACAAAAGATACCCTATATTGAATTTGAAAAAAAATAACAAAAGCTGAACTAGATTTTACTGGTTTTTGTAGAAAAATCTGGTGATTAAGATCTGTTTTAATTAAATTATTGTAGATTGTTGAATTTGCCAGCACTAAATCATTATTTGATTTAATTTGCTGAGTATTTCAACTAGTTCTAAATGAGTTTAAAATGAGTTTAAATTTTAATTGTACTATTTTTGATATTAATTAATATTTAGTTTATTTATTTTTACTTTTTGCAGGGGGTTCCCAGTATCACTAAGAATGTTCCCAATCACTAAATTAATAGAAGGAATTTTCCCTTTCTATTTATAATTTAATTTATTTTGGATTTTTATTTCCTCTTTATTTCAAGTTGGAATTTGTTCTCTGAAAATTGCTAGAATAAAAAATGTAATCTGGCTAACGATAAGAGCGCTGTCAACTTGTTAAATGCCATGGCGTTGCCAGACTTTCTATATTTGTTTATCATTGGCTTAAAAATACAATAAAGTGCAATATTTGGCTGTCACTTTCGCGAACGTCAACGCGTTGAGTGGAGGAAAACTGTTGGGTAACCCCAATGGAAATTGGGTCAGCAGGTCACCCCACCATCTCCTGCCCACCCCCGCACCTGGCACAGAATTTGCATAAATAAATCCCAAAAATAATAGCAAACTCACCTGGCACACTTTAAGTCCAGGCACGAGTTGGTTGGGTCAGTTTTTTGTCTTTCTCTCTGTGCGTTTCCTTCACAGTTGCGCTTTTCCGCCCATTTCCCATTGCCCGGGGCGGTCGGTGGAAGAGCGGAAAGCGGAAAGCGGGTTACTAGTCCGCCACGTAGTCAATGGCTAAAATTGTTGGTCGACACAATTTCCGCGATTGTTCAACTTGCTGCGGCCCATGCAATTTGCTAATTAAAATAATTATTTGATTTCTTCTTTATGACGTTTCTACAATAATTAACTTAAATTACACAAGAACTATATATAGTTAACAAATTGCATGAATAATTTAAAGGATTTGCAACAGAAACGGAATAAAGTAGTGTTCCTCCAAGGACAAATTTTTATTTAGCAGCAATTTTAATTTAAAAATTCTTTTTATATAACTTATTTTGTACTAAGAATAAGTGAGAAAGGCTATAGGATACTCGTTACTTATTTAAATATATATACAAAATTTTTATTGCATACTTTTAGGCAATTATATTTCTTAAAAACTTAAATCAGCCATTACCACCTTTCTATTTGTCCGATCTTGTTACAATTTAGTAGGATGATAGCTGTTCAAGAGTATATATACTTTATAGGGTCGGAGATGCTTTCTTTCCTCTGTTACATACATTGCAACGAATACAATATACCCTTTTACTTATTTTTTATGTAACGAGTATATAAATGTGGATATTTTTCTTTCTACAAGTCACTTTGTTCTTCTTTGTCAATTTTAAGTTTTAATTAGTGTTGTACAGCACCTGGCACGTACAGTTGAACTTAAATACCTCTCTCTCTCCCTCTCTCATTCTTGCTATCTTTTTCTCACTCTTATCTTTAAAGTATCGCATGCTTTTGATCAAGTTTAAACTACAAATGCTTTCGGCAACATTAATGGGTCAATTTAAAATTTAAAATGTTCTTATCACAGGCAAAATATGTTGCCATGAGGCAGTGGGAAGGGGAATTGTGGTTTAGGGCATAAAGTCCACATGGCATATGCCAAAAGTTCAAAATGTCCGAAACTCAGTTAAGTGTATGGTTCCCACACACACACACACACAGAAACACACACACAACCAACTCATATATTCAGACAACAGCCAATTAAGCAACATGACCTAGAATATTGTAACCCAATTGTGGCCTCTATGCTCCTATCACAAAAATACACAAACATACATGTGTATAAATATATATACATATACGTATGTATGTATATATATGTGTGTGTTTGTGTGATTGTGTTTGTCTTGTGCACTTGCAACATTTTGTACATTTGAAGCATTTGCATGTGAGCTGCATGTTTAATTGTCGGAATAAATGCGTAGGCAAATCACGTGCTACAGATAGTATATATATTTGTGTGTATAAATATGTATATATAGCCATAGAGTAAGATATAAATACAAGCATGCATATAGAAATATGTACATAGGTGTGTTTGTATATGTACTTGAAGCTCCATCCTTGTGTTAAGACAAACAAAGCGGAAACTTGTAAAATAAATAAATACGAGGTGCTTGAAATAATAATAATATATGTATATGAATACCCCATAAAAACTATATACTAAAGTCAAGTTTCGCTTTGCAGAATCAGAAACTTGAGCGGATAATGAAGTTATAAGCTATATGAAGGAAATCTAGAAGTTAAAATGAAATATTATTTGTTGTGACTAGAGTATCATAATCATAACTTTCTTTAAACTTGTTGCGGTTTAACATAAGAAAAGTATATATATTATAAAAGTTGCACATTGTTTTCTGGTTCTCAATGGATCTTTTGATAATAATATTATATAATAATAACCCGCAGTTTCGCTTGCAAAACGATACTGCATACATTTTACATTGTAAAATATATTTAAAGTTTTCAAATATGTTATTGAAGTTTTTAATAAGAATTTAAGAATCAAAAGAATTGAAAAAGAACGCTTAGAACTGTGATGAGTAAAAGTTGCAGTTACCCCGTTCTTATCATAAAAGTTCACTATAAAAATCAGCGGTGGGCACGCAATGGCTCTGGGAGCCAGCGGCTGCTCCCAACTTTATTTCTGCCTATTCGGTGCCGTAAAGTCGCAAAAAAGACTCTAATAGGGCTATTGTTGTAGTTTTTCCTACAAGCTTAAGATCAAACTTAAAATAGAGACTTATTTCTCAACAAAACCTTTTAAGTTTTGATAGTAGAGAAACTAAAACTTCCCATTTCAGTGCTTTACTGTACATTTCAACTGATTTATATATGCCAAAGGCTTCTGTTTTCAGTCATGGTCAAGTGCAGCAGTTAATTAGATTTCCAATTGAAATTTACTTAGCTCGAGGTATTTGAATTTGCCTTTAGTTGCTGTAGATCTGGTTCTACATATAGTGACAGGTATTTACAAGCTTATCAATTAGTTAAAACTGTCACGTGTCTGGACACTGGTTTTTAATTTATTTCTTTGCTTTGACTGTGACATAACCATGAAATGAAACTCAATTGTGAGGCAGTTGAGCAGAGGGAAGGGAAGGTAATTGTTATGCGTCTTGAGGCAAATGCCAAAATGTGCCAAGCGACAAAATCCAAAAAAACACTTTGATTTCATCAATGAACAGCAGCAATTTTAGTTTTTTTTAGTATAGACCAACTCCTGTTTTAGCGTGGCTTAAATCACTTGGTTAGTTACTTGTTAGCTTGCCGGACACGTTTCTATAAAATCATTTATCGCCACAGTCGTCCAGTGTTTGTATGTTTAAGTTGTGGTGCGGTGGTTTTTGCGGTGCGGTGGATTTTTAAGTGTTGCTATCGGACAGTGGCTTAAAAGCTCATGTACTATCTGCTATCAGGTTAAAGTTAAAGTCATTGTCACTAAGACCGTCAAAGTCAAACCTCCTCAAAAAAAACAAAGTTCAATTTCATTTAGTTTTGCCATCAAGTGTGTAGGTGAAAACTAAAACTGTTAGAAAATTAATTTAAATGATAAATTAATTTAAAAATTTATTTTCATTTATTTAACTTACTTATTCGTATTGCAAAAAACTTTTTTGCATTATTACGAAAAATGTTTTTATTATATGAACATATTAAAAAAAATAATTTAAGTTTTCACCTTAGTTTTTCACCTTATAACTTATTCAGTTATATCATCAAGTATTCCATAAAATGGAATTCCAATCAAATATCATCACAGTGATATCTCTCGACACTTCTCTCTCTCTCTCACTATCTTCTCTCGCTGTCACTCTCTTTTCTCTCTCTCACTCTCTCTTCTATATGATTGCCGCTTTTTTCTGTCTCGCAGATTCTCCTACGCTTTTTTATTTCTTTTATTATACATCTCAATTATTTCTCTCTGTGTTTTTTGCATTCATTGCCAAAAACATCACTAAAAAATCTAATACATCATACTAAAAAATTAATGATAACTTTATAAACATTGGCTTAAGATACTTTTTCCTCTTTTTAATTTATCGACAGCTATTTTAACAACTGCCGGGTATTCGCTAGCTGAGCGGCCTGGCAATTTACATATAGTTGAAATTGAAAACTTGTAGTAAATAAAAGTCTAGACATTATGGCTTTTATCTTGAATAATATAGCATTTGAGACATTCTGTTATGACTAAAAAGTATTGTTGTACATATGTATATCTTGGTCTAGTTTTTATCGCTGTTTATTTAGTTATTAACCCTATGAATAATAATAAGTTTCTCCCTTTCATTGGCTTATCACACACAATTAGCTCGGCAACAATGTAATCACATTGTAATCTTGCTTATTATTATTATGTAGAGTCCTATCTTCAGTTAAACCCGATAAGCAGTTTGCTTTTTTATTTTTTGTATAATTTTTGCGCACGTTCAACTTTGGAACTGTTTTTGCTTATCGGAATGACGCGGGGTACCGCAGATATTTATCTATTCGTAGTATGAGCCGAATTGGGCACATATTTATCACATACAGGCATCTAATTTGCTGTAAGTGTGATTAATGCATAGTTGATAGCTGATAACACACGAAACAACGGCTAATATTAGCCATGATAACAGAGAGGCCTAAGAGAAGCGACACGGCTGCAGGTAACCCATAAAAATATTTGGGGTTTCGTGTGCTAAAAACTTGAAGATAATAAAAGAATAGCTTTAATTCTTGTTACCGATGATTTAATACCCTAAGCAGAGTAGATTTAGAGAAACAGATGAACTTCACTAACTTGAAACACCATTATCTAAAGCAGCGGTGGGCACGAAATCTGAATAAGTTGGAGCCATGGAAATTCGACAGTATCTACAAAAAAAGAGCCTAATAACTTAATAAAAGTGTCTTTTCCTGTTTCTTGTGATAAAACTCTTTTTTTAAAGCTATTGTTAGCTATGCTTCTATGGTTACTATGATAAATACACAACCGATCTAGTTTTTTTAATTCTATAAACTTAAAAACACAAAATTAAAGTATCTAAGCCAAATTTCAGCTAGTTTTCTTAAGGAACTAACAAGTTCACATAAAACTTGCAGAATATGTTCTTCATTCGGCTGAAAACAATTTGTCTGTGGACGTCAGTCCACGCTAGTGATGAAAGCAAAATGGTCCCGATTCTTCCTACCCATTAAAAATAACTTTTTTTACACAGTGCCGAATGTCAAACTTATTTTTAAGAATAATTTACTTACACAATTTAGTATCGTTCGTCACAAAGCTGGATATCTGTAATTTTGGGTCATGCAAATGTTTTCGTCACTAGATTTACAGCTTTTTAATAGGTTTTATTTAAGAATAATTTAATATCCTTTGAAACTAAAAGAAGATTGTAAAATCAATTCTTTGGTGAGGTTTATTTAAGGGGCAAGTGGAATAGGAAGACGGGAGAGTTTTGTATTGCTGATGTTGCAGCAAAGCAAAGCCAATGCCAATGGCCTCATTTCCTGTCCATGGCCAATCAATGTCGTCTCGAAGGGGAACAGGGTTTAGTACTAAGGGTAAGGAGAGGAAGGGAATGAGGGAGGAGAACCATTGTTTGGTTGCTTAGTCAACGGGCGATCGTATAAACTAAATGCGAATATTCAAATTGTTTTCTTAGCTACCACAACAACAACAAGTCACATCCCTTTGGCACTTAACTTTAGCCCCAACTCTTTTACTCTCCCTCTCTCTCTCTTTCTCCCCCTCTCCCTCCGTCTCTCTTGACAACGACATTTATACTGTTTGTATTTCATTCGCTTCACTTGAATTTTTTGCTTTACATTATTTGTTGTTTATACAAAAAAGCACAAAAAAAAAGCTGCTTCCACTGCAACAACAGAAGTTGTTTCTTTCTTGCTAAAATGGCCCAGAGGGGGAGCAATATGGATACCTGGTATCCATGTGGCTAAATCGAGCTTGCCATTAAATGCGAATATCAGTTTATAATTCATAAGCAAACGCAGCGGCCACGCGGCAGCAACAACTTTATTTTCAAAAAAAAATTCTCAACTTTAAATGCAGTTCTTTGTGTAAGTTCAAAACTATCTGCTGCCCTGACCCAACCCTCTTATTGCCAAGTCAAGCATAACAAAAAAAGCAAAAAGGAGAGTGCATAAAAAAAGAGACAAAACAATTACCAAAAACCTCCAGCCCCTGCCTAAAGTGGGGGGCGTGGCTTTGACGCCAGCTCAAGCGTAGCTTAAATTGTTTTCCAATTTCAACTTTTTTTCATTCAATTAAACCCATCCACTTAGAAATTGAAATAGAAATAGATAGAGATAGAGAGAGAGAACACAATTTGTTTGCTAATTTTCAAGTTAATCGAATTTTGCACTGCAAAAACTTAATAATAGAATTGTTGTAAGCTGGAAAGTTGATTGAACTCGAGTTTGAACGCAAAGCATTTGGTATTTTGCGTATTTTAGTAAAAGGTTGGAAATTTATAAGTTAGAAAATATTTTTTCTTTAAATTTTTGGATAAATTAAATTTAATTTTCTTTAAATTAACGTTTTTTTACTTTCATAAAATTGTATAGCATTTGACTAAACAGGAAAAATTTTTAATATTTTTCTAAATATTCAAAATATTATAACAAAATACTATTACAAGTGGTTTTTTTGACCAGCGGTCCAAGCGTTAGAACCAGTTGAGAATTCGAAGTCGCAAAAGTGACAAAATAGCTGTAAAACTGATCTTGTGCCGTTTTTTTGATGTTATTGTTGTGTTATTGTGTTGAAACGCCTAAATATATTTCTTGCATAAGTTTAATTAAGTTTAAATAAACTGTAGACTATTTATATATAGAATTTCGTTATATTTAATTAAACAGTTTCACCAGTAAACTCTTTAACCTTTATTTGCATTTCATATAATTTATAATAATTTCTTTTTCTCACTTACAGTTTCTCCAAGATGTCCAAATATTCGGGCAAAAAATGCCGCCTGCTCTCGATGATGTGGCTAACAGCCTTCTTCTTCTTCGTGGAGATCATTGTGGGCTATGTGACAAATTCGATGGCTCTGGTCGCCGACAGTTTTCACATGCTGGGCGATATTGCCGCCCTGGTTATATCATTCCTATCAGTTAAGGTGCGCATTGGAATTTACTATGATAATGTGGAATATTTTACAATATTTATTTTGTCAACAGATGTCACCTAAAAAGTGGTCCAAGAACACCTTTGGCTGGGCACGTGCCGAGGTTTTGGGTGCTCTGGTCAATGCGGTGTTCCTCGTGGCGCTGTGTTTCAGCATCACAATCGAGGCGTGCAAAAGGTGAGACACCTGACGACACCTGTTAAAAAAAAAAAGAATCAACAGTTTTGCCTTGTCACCGTTTATTTTTTCTCCATTTTTATTTTTGTATTTTTATTTTAAGTCACATTTTTGTTAACATTTAGCGATTGTTGTCATTTGCATGCCGTGCTCGTATCTCGTATCTCTCGGCCACTTTACGATGCGTATTCCATTATCGAAACGTGCCATGTCTTCTTCTCCTTCCACGTCTCCGTCTCCCATTGTTTGAGTGTAAAGCACGAAAAAGTCTCGGGGATTGTCTCGGAATTAAAATACCAATTGATTGACACATCTCCACTTTAGTTCTTATCTAATATGTATTACTCACATAAGTGTTGTTAACATGCACGTTAAAAAAGAGCACTGAAATGTTAATCCTTTCATTTGGAATTTGAAAATTGATTGACATATTTCGATAAATTTAAGTTTTCACAACTTTATCAAAACTCCACCAATTTTCATGCGGCATATCAATGTATTTCATGTTTTACCTCTAAATTTAATTTGCATCAAAGTTTTGTTTTTTTGATAAATAAATTTTGTTTTCAAAATTTAAAAATTTTTTGAAAAATTTACACCATTGTAACTATGTCAAATCTGAACCGACTTTCATAGGTAATGACTTGTCAATCATGGTTTGGCCTCTAAATTTATATTACACAAGTTTTTCATACTAAGCAACTTCCTTGTTGCACTATAAAATTGTCTCAGCTATGTTGCGTGAAAATTTCAGCTTTCTAGCCTTAACCGTTTTGCCTACAAGTTGATACATTAGTCAGTCAGGACAAAGAGTTTTGTACAGTCATGGAAAAAATAATAGAAACGGTTTTTTTTTGTATTTTTTTAAATTTTGTTCAATGAACATTTTTTTTTTTTAAGTTTCATAATTTTTAAATAAAGCCTATCCAGTTATGTATCAAAATATAACAAAGAAATAATTTTCAAAGAAATTAATATAGCAGAAATTAATTTTTTATGTAGATTAAGTTTTTCTTAATTTTGAGATTTTGAAAATTTTTTTAAAAATTTGTTAATTTTTAATACTTACCCCTTTACATATTTTTAAAAACTTTGAGGTCTCACAGCTTTGTTAAATCTTAAGCGATTTCGATATGAACTTTTGAATTATTCTTTGGTCTCTTAATTTATTCTGCATATCCAATTTTGTTCATTTATTTAATATTCTTAAAATTGATTCAGCATTTCATGAACTTTTTAATTATGGAAATGTTAATCCTTTTCTTTGATCTTTTCCTCTCTGCAGATTCATCGAAAAGGAGGAAATACATAACTCAGAGCTGCTGCTCGTGGTCGGCGTTTTGGGTCTGATAGTGAACTTGATCGGCCTGGGTCTGCTCTATGGTAAATATCTAATCTTTAACAACTATTGTAATTTATGATTAATAATTGCCGCACTTCTATAGAACACGGTGGTCATCATGGACACTCGCATGGCGGTGGCTTGACCCGCAATCACAGTCGCCTCACGGAGCTGGCCAACATGGACGAGGGCCATGACGATGAGCAGCAGGATTATGCGTTTGAGAAGGAGAAGCCGGTGGTGAAGCCGGTGAAAAAGTCCAGTCATGGCCATAGCCATGATCCCGGCCAGATGAACATGCGCGGCGCCTTTCTGCACGTGCTTAGCGATGCCCTGGGCAGCGTCATTGTCATCATCAGTGCGTTGGTTGTGGCCTACACTGACTGGGAGTATAAGCTGTATATTGATCCAGCTTTATCCATTGTCCTGGTCGCGCTCATTTTGCACTCGGTTTGGCCGCTGCTGCGCGAATCGGCGCTGATTTTATTGCAAACGGTGCCCACGCACATTCAGGTGGACGCGATACAGAAGCGGCTGCTGGAGAAGGTCGACGGTGTGCTGGCCGTGCACGAGTTTCATGTCTGGCAATTGGCCGGAGATCGCATCATTGCCTCTGCACACATACGGTAGGTGCTCAAGGGAGTTGTAAGAAACTAGAGCAGGGATAAAGTATACAAATAATTGAGAAAATATACATATATTATTTCAAATTGCATTCTGAAAATATATTATCCATATAAATGTCAACTCATTTCAACTTATTTTGTATCTTAAATTGATCTATACACTAGAAATTATAAACGAATTAAATTAAAATTATAATTTTATTTTATAATTATAATTTAATTCGTTTATTATTCGTTTAATATTATTTAAATAATATATAATAGTAAGAGTTGAAATAGGATTACTAAATAAAAACTAAAATTCAATTATTATACCTAGTTCATAGATAAATTCAGATACATAAAAAGGAGTTGACAATTATATAAATAATATAATTATAATAATATATTTATGATAACTAAAGCAGGAAAAAATTTAAACAGATTAATGAAGAAATATATTATTATATTATTCAGATTAATGTCAACTCTTATTTTGTATCTAAAGTTGATTTATAAACTAGAAAAAATAATTAATTAAATTAGAATAATAAAATAATAATGTAAATTATATAAAAGTAAGAGTTGAAATGGAATTACTAAATAAAAATTAAAATTTATTATAGTTATATGTAGTTTATGGATAAATTTAGATACAAAATAAGAGTTGACATTTATATGGATAATATAATAATAAAAATATATTTCTAATAACTAGAGCAGGAAAAAGTTTAGACAGAGGGATGAAGAAATATATTTTTATATTATCCAGATAAATTTTAACTCTTATTTTGTTTCTAAGGTTGATCTATAAGCTAGGAAAATGAATTGAATTAAATTTAAATGAACTATAAAATGTAAAATATATATAAGTAAAAATTGAAATAGGATTTCTAAATTGAAATTGAAATTAATTAATATTTCTAGTTTATGGATGTAATTTAGATGCAAAATAGGAGTTGATATAAGACATTTTGTATCTAAATATGATTTATAAACTAGAAAAAATAATTTCTTAGTAAACTCTAAAGTTTAACTGTTATTTCAAGTTTATAGATCAAATTTCAATACAACATTTATATGGACAGTATAATTATAATTTGATAATATATTTCTTATCTATTAATATTATTATAATAAAAAATTTTAGTTTTTATTTAGAAATTAAACTCTTGCTTACATTTGGTTATAATTATAATTTAATTTAATTATTTCTAAAATCATTTGTTTTGCATTTATCTGTTGATTAAAACAGATATAATTAGCATTGTCTAATAATGTAATTGTATCTTTTGCAGCTGCCGCAACTTGTCCGAGTACATGAAGATCGCGGAAAAGGTGAAGGAGTTCTTTCACAACGAGGGCATCCACTCGACCACCATACAGCCCGAGTTCAGTGAGATTGAGGGCTGCAATATGTCCGATGGCACATCCAGCATTAATATGAGCGGCTCCGATTGCTGTGCCCTCGACTGCCCAACCACGGATGAGGGCTGTGTGAAGGCCACCTGCTGTCAGAACAACAACAAATTGGTAACAAGGAGAGATTTTAAATGAAGGCAGTTAATTTATCTGACAATCGCTTACAGAATCCGCTGCCCTCGCCCACAAATTCACCGTATCTGTGTCGTCAACGGAATGCGGCACGTCAGGCTGGCGATGTGGAGGCGGGCTCCTTGCTGGAGGGCAACCAGCAGACGGTGGGCAATGGAACGGCAATAACAGCCGCTGCGGAGCCAACGCCAAAGAATGAATTAGTCTGACAACAGCCGCCGCCAGCTCAACAACAACAGCAGCAACAGCAGCAACAACAAAAGCAGCATCAAGTACACTTTGCCACAAATCCAAGCACAACAACAACAGGAATCACAACCACAACATTAACAACAACTACAACAACAACACGTGATATATTATTGTATGAGCCAACTAACCAAGCAACTTCCAAAACCAACGCTACCAACGATGCCAACAATCTCTCCTTAACCGCACAGCGCAGACGCGATCTGCAGCTGCGTGCCGAGCAACAGTCCAAGGATCAGGTGCAGCTCAGCGGCGGCGCCTGCACACGCAATGGTGATGAGGTGGCTCTTTAAATGGGGAATCGAGAAACAGTTGAGGAACTTACTTTAGAAGACATTTCAAATTGTTGTGTGGAGGAGGATTCTCAGCGTTAAGATGTTGTTGCTACGGCAAAGTCTAGTTAATAATAGTGTGTCTGTTTGTGGCCCGCTCCTCCCCCCGTCTGTCCTGCCCCGCCCAGCGCCCACTTTATGCACAACAGACACTAACAACGCACCGTATTTTATATAATTATATTATTATTATTATTATATTTTGTGCTAGTTTAATTGAAATCAAAAAAGAAAATGTTTAGAAATAATTAATCAAATTGTACGATTATATGCAATGTTAATAGCATTAATTAAAAACAAAAAACAAATGAAATAAATAAGATTATGTACGATTTTTTACATTTTGAGAAAGTTTATACGTGAGAAAAGTAAAACAAAAAATATATATAGTTATATATACATTTAAATATATTGTATTTAATAGTTATATTAAACTAGTTAATAATTAATGACGTGTTTGGTGCGAATGTTTAGTGAAAAAGTTGCAATTAGAATAAATACTATATGCAAATTCTAATTCTACATCTAATGAAAACAACTATAATGAAAATGCTTTCTGTATGTGTATGCAAATTTAGGCATTAGTTAATATTATTAAATCTTAGTTGTTGTAATTATGCTAATTGTATAAATAAGGTTTTTATTGACTTTATTTAATTGACTCTTAGGCAACAGCAAAAAACTTTAAATTTAATATGCGATATATGCTGTATTTATTCATGATTCATTGTCCCCTGTATATGTTTGTAAATATATATATGTATATGTATTTATATGTATATCAAGCATAATCATTATAATTAAATGAAAACCAAAAAACAAATATATACAAACGCATGTCGACAACAACAAAAAATGGGTGTTCAATTTTTTACTTTTTTAAGGCATGGGATTTCGAACAGAAGTTCTAACATCAATTGCTGCGGATCAAAATAAATAATTTGCAAAATAAATAACTTATTAACCAGTTTTCTAAAATTGAAATATGCTTTGAATTTCATATTTTTCTGTTCAGTTTAAAGAGCATATACAATTTTAAGAATTTTCAGTATTTGTGATTTAATAAAGGACCTAAGAATTTTAATTTAAAAATAAAAATTCTTATGGATAAAATAAATAATTTGCAAAATAAGTTCCATATTAATAATTTTTTTGAAATTTAAATATGTTTCAAATTTCATATTTTTGTGTTCAGTTTAAAAAGCATATACAATTTTTAGAATTTGTGATTTAATAAAGGACTGTAAGAATTTTAATTTTAAAAAAAAATTCTTGTGGATAAAATAAATAATTTGCAAAATAAATACCATATTAATAATTTTTCTGAAATTTAAATATGCTTCAAATTTCGTATTTTTGTGTTCAGCTTAAAAACATACAATTTTTAAAATTTTCAGAATTTGTGATTTAATCATAAAACAAGAATTTTAATTTATAAATTCATTAAAAAAAATAAATTAATTTTTATAAATTAAACAACTCTTGCTTATGATCTAAATTAAAAAATCAAAAATTCCATAATCAAACTTAATTTTTTATAGTTAAGTCGTAGAATAGCTTTGTAATTTAATAACATAAATTGAAAAAATAGGTTTTTAAATATTTTAAATATTAATTAATTTTTTTAGAGCATTTAATTTAATCAAAATTCCCCTAAAAATTTTAAAGTACAAAAATTGCACACGTATTTTTTACTCAACATGCGTAAATTGCATTTTAACAAATTGTTTTATTTACAGAATTATTTAACAATATTTAAAAAAGGTATAAAAAATTGCAATAAGAAGTTAAAAAAAATATATGCCTAGTAAAGCTCATCAGATTGGAATGGGCATATTATCAATAATAAAAGTGTGTATAATATAAACATGAGTGTAAAGTGCCTAAAAGTTAATAATTTAATAGTCTAACTGTTGCTGCTCCCCATCATCGATGCATTGCATCTCTGAGAAGCGAAGCTGGCGCTATAAGTTCTCATCGAGATTCTCTTCGGTGTTCTCCTCGACAATCGCCTCGTCCCAGGGACCATGGATGTTGAACTTGTACCGCTGCTGCCGCACAAATATGAACGGGCACACGAAATTGACGAAGAGCGTGGTGCAGGCATATAGATAAAGCACCGGCCGGGATATAAAGTACAGTGATCCGCAGCATATGACAAAGATGGGCACCATGCAATAAGGATGCCAACGGGCCGCAATCATTATGGGATACAGCACAAAGAAGATGGCAGCCTCCACGAGCAGCACAAAGGCGTGATAGGACGTGGACAGACGTGAAGCCAAACAGATGGCACCAAATATCGCCGCATTCAATGATATGGCCTTGGATACCATGGCCACATCCAGTCCGTAGTCCGTAAACATCAGATTGAAGAGCATCACAAAGAACGTGGTCGTATAGATCGTGTCCGTGCTGATCGCCTGCGTCAGCGTGTGCAGCATGGGCGAGAAGAGGTAACCAAATAGCAGCACGGTCACCAGCGTCTTGGAATCCTCGCCCAGCAGCGTCATGCTGAGGCTGCTGCCGCGATAATACAAATATCCAATGGCTGTGATGATGCACGTGGGCACCAGTATGCTGGTCGGTGCCACCCTATCGCTCAGCATCAAGTGGTAGAGTATCAGGAAGCCGGTTATGCACGAGATTTGATTGTTCAATACGGTTATGCCGCCAATTGTTTCGCTCAGTGTGTAACGACGCACGTGCAGATTGGTGCGCAGATCCTTGAGGAAACTCACATCCGTATAGTTGTCCGGATATTCGCGATTCGAATAGAGATTTTTCACCCAGGGTTTTCGCTTTGCCATTTTTCAATCCAATCAATATCAAAAACATTTAATGACAGTTCGTTTGTTTACATCCCAAACAGCTGTCACAGTTATCGATAGCAAACTACTACTGTGTATTTGTTATCGAGCTATCTATCGCTTGATAACAGAGCGCGCAATTTAAATTTAAGTGCAATTAAAAATTCTTGTTTAAATGTGTGCTAATATTTGATTATTATTACTTAAGAGTTTTCGCTGTGCCATTTTTCTTCAATCCAATCATCAAAAACATTTAATGACAGTTCGTTTGTTTACATCCACGGTTGCCACTTAAAAATATCTGAATTGAGCCAAAAACAGACAAAAAATTAGCCAAATTGACTAAAAAAGAGCCAAAACGTTTATTTTTTAGTTCATTTTATTTTTGCATTTAATTAAATAAAAAATATTTCGTTCACAAACACTAAAAGCAATAACACCTTCACATTATCATCTTAATTTAGTGAATATGTTATTAAATAAAAAAAAATATTTATTTTTAACCTAAAACTTTACAAATTAACTAATTCTGAACTGATGCAAAAAAGAGCCAAATCGAAAAATAAAGTGCCATTGCGCCAACAGGAAAAAATAGAGCCAGTTTTGGCGCAAAAACGCCAATTGCGGCAACCGTGTTTACATCCCGAGCAGCTGTCACAGTTATCGATAACAAGCTACTACTGTGTAACTGTTATCGAGCTATCTATCGCTGGTTAACAGCGCGCGCAATTCAAATTCAAGTGTAATTCAAAATTCTTGTTTAAATGTGTGCTAATATTTTATTTTTTCTTAAGAGTTAGTTGTAAAAAGGCAGAGTTATTATGTTTAGTAAGGCATAAATGCCTCTGGCTAGTTAAAATCAGTTAAAATCCATGGGATTAGTTTAAAAAAAAGGCATCCATTCAAATATGGGAAAGGATATGACCTATGAGTATTGCATTAATATTGTTCTGGATTAGGGACAATCGTCAGATTATAAAAATGGGCACTGAACATATGCCACTGTCAACAATAAACAAAACAGATTCCTATAAATTAGAAACAACTTTGATATATTCGCCTCTGGTTATCCACGATTTATGACCAACCGCCAGTTAGCTTGTGGAAGAGCTCCTCGTTCAGGGTCTGATTGTTATCCTTGGAGCGCATGGACATGAAAATGTAACCGCCAATGAACTCATGGACCACCTTGCAGTCGGCCGAGTGGCAAGAGAAGACGACATTCTCGTCATGAAACTGAATCATCATGCATTTAATGCCCCAATTGACATTCCAGGCCTTCATTGTGTTATAACGCCAGGTCTTGATGTGATCCCCGCTGCTTAGATCCATGCGCATGATACGATTGTGGGCAACGCCCAGTAGCTCCTCCTTGCGATGACCATCAAACTTGATGATGAACAGGGAGACACCAAAGTCGGGCAACGATTGCCAGGCCTGTATATATTTCAGCTTCGCCTCCAGCAGCGGCAACTCTCGGACATTGGCGTGTGCCTCCAGTATGCGTTGCACCGCCTTGCTGGACAACTTGCGCAGCATCTTGGGCGACAAATAATCCACAGCATCCACCGAGCGTCCATCAATGTTGAGATGTACGCCTTGAACGGGTCGCTGCATCTGCAGCAGCGAAAGAATTCCATCGACTTCGCTCTCATACGTGCTGTCGGCTAAGGAGCGACCCTTGGCCGCCAGACGACAGGCAGCCAGCCACTTGGCGTACTGCTGCTCATTCTCGCAACGCACCCAGACCTCGCTGTTGGCTCCATGACGGCCATCGTCCGGTGAAACCTCCAGGCGTATGGCATATTTACCCGCGGAGAGATTCACATCGGGCGTAATCTCGCAGCCACGCAAATTTATGCTAATTGTGGGTGCAGTGCGTCTCGATTCCTCGGCGTTCTTGTACAGATGCAAGTGCAAATCGCGATAGGTGAAATAGTACCGCTTGTAGCCTCTCAACGTGAATCTTTGTGGCTTGAGAAAGCGCAGATAATCCGAGAGTTCCGGTATGCGTGTTATATTCACGGGATCATGCGGATTACTGCTGCCCTCCAGCGTAATCTGCAGCTCATTGAGCGCCGAATCGATGTCGTCATCGTCATTCTCCTGACTCGACGTCTCAATGCCCGAATCGACAGCTGCCAGCGGTTGCATATCCACCTGATGATTCACCTGAAACTGCAGCGCAGCAAACATCAGAGTCTCCTGCTCCGTGCAGTCCAGCTCCTCGTTGAGTATGGACCATTTGGCCTGCTCGTACAGTTGATTAATCCGCACCAAATCGTATTTGGGATTCAAATCGAAGAACGTGTAGTACTTAAAGCGCAGACAAAGCGTGTCGTACTCCCGGATGCCCTGCTCCATCAACGATAACGAGCTGTCCAGCCAGCCGACATTGAGACGCGCCTTTTCCACCAGCGATTTGGGACGCAATAGATGCGAACGCATCTCAGCGCTGAGAGAATGCGGCGAGCTGGCCAAGTTCTCCTGAAAATTACGGAGTGATTAGATATTAAAAATAAAACAAATTTCCATAATAGTTCGATATAAATAACAAATAAAATATCGATAAGCTCAATAGCTACGCGCGGCAGTGATGCCAATTTGGCCTTCTTTGGATACATTTGTCTAGTTTCTAACTGCTTCAGCCGGGAAAAATCTCAAACATCTTCTAATCGAAAATCTGGCTTTTTAAGATTCAATTAAATTGATTCCAAAAAGGATTCTATACTGCCAATTTGGAAACTTTTTGAAAATGGAAACGATATAAAGGCGAAAACACTTTCCCAGTACGCCAAAATTCACCTCTTAAAATGGGAGAATGTTAAAAATACTTCAAAATTTTGGTCCGAAGCAATCAAATATCGAGACACTGCAGGCAATAAACCTTTTTCAAAAGTGGTGTGACTCTTCTATCGTTGCCATGGTCGAATGCAGAAGTAGAGAGGGTTTTTAGCCAACTTAGTTTGGTAAAAACTAGATAAAGGAACCGTCTAGAAATAGACACTTTAAATGCTATTTTGACAATAAGGTAAATGTATAAATTATTTAAAATTTATCAATTATATGCATATGTATATTTTATCTTCTGCAGATACGGTTTGCGTCGACACAAAAGATAGATAGGCACTAAAGATGATGGGCGAAGTTTAATGACAAAGAAAATGCCGAATAAAAAATCATTGAAGATGCTTTAAAACTTTTAAATTTAAAAAAAATACGAGAAAAAAATTTGCCGTTTTTCTTTTTTTTTTTTAGTTATTCAGCTTTTTTCCTGTTATCTTTGGCCGTTTTGTCTTTTTTTTTCTTTGAAAAATATTTGGCATCACTGACGCGCGGACTTTCAATATCTATATTTTTACTTGATATCGATAAGCTATAATTGATATCGATAAGCTGAATAACTGAGCGCGAGTTTAAATGTGTATCTATATCTTATTTAATTAACAAACCTACCTGAAAATCACCCAGACTGGACGAGGTGGAGTCATAGGTGCCATAGCCCGGCTGGCTGGGCTTCCAGCTGTGATGCGGCGTCGGCGAGCGTCTGCTCGTCGCATTGTGCGGCGAAAGCGGCGCACAGAAGAACATGCCCGGCGACGAGGGTTTGTCCAGGCTGCCGTTGCTGCCACCATCAAAGGCCGAGTTGATGGGCACAAATGAGTTGGTGTCCGCTGCTGGCTGCAGGTAAGTGGTGCCATCCGGTTCGGCGATGGCCGCCACACGCTTCAAATGCGGCAACTGAGCAAAGTTCCGCTTGAGATGCTCCGCCTCGAGTGGTTTACACAAGGACAGCTCCTCCGGATAGCGTATGTCCAGATGCTTGCACAGATGGACAACAGCTGCAAATGTCTTGATGGAATAGTCGACCCGGCAGTCCAGATAGCGTAAATCGGGCAGCTGGACACGCAGCATCTTGTGCATGGGCGTAAAGTGGAGCAGGCTGTCCGCCTGGACGCCACACTGATCCAAAGTGGCGCGCGTCCTGCTGAGCCACAAGTTCTTGGCCGGCCAGTAGAGCGCATGATCGGACCAATCTTTCGGATTCTCCGGATCCACCAGTTGCAGCATTATGCTGCCCAAATGTTGATCGCCGCGCACGCGCATCATCCGCTCCAGCGACAGATCTGTGATGAAAATGCGCAGATTCCATGAGTTGTCGCCCACGTGAATCATTGCGACTGCTTCTTGTTGTTGGAACCCCTTCTAAGTATGCAGCTGCTGCGTCCTTGTGGCGTCGCCCTTGTTGTTGTTGTTTTTCCTCGCCTACAGTAAATGTATTGAGATTTGAGAATTGTTTAGCAGCTGTTTAGTTATTCAATTATTTCTAGCAAATTATGCAACTTGTGGTACACACTTTAATGCGGGCACGTTAGCTATGCCGTAATACTTCCGGTTGCGCGTAATTGCATTGATTGAATTTCACTTAAGCAACTGGAGCAATTAAAGAAAATGCATTGAACAAAAAAAATAGAAAGCGCCCTCCCCGGGTGTTGTTGTTCTTGTGCTGCTGGCTCGCTTGTTCAGATTGAGTTTGAAACAGTGTGGCAGCCTTGGTTGGCCAGAAAAAGATTGGTGCTCATTTTTAGTTCGATAATTTTTTGCATCGCTAGTTTGCATCAACGTTGCCAGCTGTGACCGTAAAAAAAGCCACATTTGAATAAGCAAGTTTTTTAAAAAATAATATACAAATTTGTTTGTGTTTTATAGCATTCTGTTATTTTATTTCTACCTTCTTTGCCATTCTAATTTACAAATAAAATAAAAGTTTGCTAAAGAACAGCAACCATATTTTTTATTTTTTCTTTAAAATTTGAGTATTCAAATCTAGTCTTTTTTTAACGGTCACATCTGGCAGCATTGTCGCTAGCTCACATTTTCGAACAAGTTGGCAGTACCACTGACGATAAATATTACCGTTACACTACTAACTTAACTGAGTACCATAGCAACGAAGAAGAGGATAAGTAAACACTTTGGGATTTTGGGAAAATAAACAAACAAACAAACGACGAAACTGAAACTGAAATCGTAACCACAGCAGCAAACCAGTCAATTTTCAGTTACAAATCGTCAGCTTTACTTAGCCGGCTTAGCGTGCTAAACAACACACATTGTACATAAACTTCAGCACGGCAAATATTATTTACACATTGAAAATATCATAAAAACGTGCTAACAATTTACAAAATTTTGTACTAGCGGCGAAATAAGAAAATTAACTTGGCGCCAGTGTGTGCAACTTAAATGGTATCAAGGCGCAAATCAGCATCCTCCGTCTGTGAACAGTGGGATAACAATATGTCGTAAGTACGTACAAAACAATTTGGAGTCTCACTTTAAACCAGAGTTGCCCAGCGCATTTGTTTTTGTTTTGCACATAGGGTGTGGGAAGTGTGTGAGAGAGAATACACATTAGTAAGCTTCTGGTGCACATTGCAAACTACACAAACAAATTTTGCACTTTCCGCTTTCCGTTCACTTTCGTTGCCGGCAAAACAAAAACAATTGTATTGCATCGTTTTGCTTGTGCTAATCCGAATGTATTTTATTGTTGTCCTTATCGTTTGGTGTACACTGTACACTGAAAAAGAAAAACTTGGTAATTTCGTTATCTATGCGTGTAACTCGTGAAAAAAAAAAAAAAATTGTATTGGCGCGTGCACATACATAGAGTGAGCCACTAATGTTTTCATTCAGCATGAAATTTCCAAATTTGCGTGTAATAGAGATTTTTAGATGCGGGTCTCTTCTAGCTGTATAAAAATTTTCAATTGAATATTTTTGCTAGTATTTTATTGTAATACCATGTCAAAATCCTACAAATGACGATATTAACCCCTTTTTCCTACTTTTCACACAAAAAGTGCAATTTTTATCAAAATTTCAAAATATAAATAAAGTACCCGCAAAAATATTCTGTTTTGCAGCCACTTAAAATCATTATAAAATTTACCCATCAAAATGTTTTTGGAAAAATCGAGGACAAAATTGAAAATTTTTTATTTTTAATTCAAGAGTTGCCGCATAGATAACGAATAAGTTACCGAAAACTTCACTTCGTTGTGTATTTAATTTATTCCTGATGTACACATGAAAGTTCGTATCACAACGTCTGTGCTGTGCGCATTTCACTAATTTATGTTGTATTGGTGACGTGCACGATTCACTGTAAGCCAATTTTGGGCACCCCTAATTTAAACTAAGATTTTAATAATGAAATAATTCTTGCAGATTGCCGGCCAAGAGTTGTGAGAGCCTTTTCTCGGGCAGCTCGCGGGAGTCGGCGAGCCAGATTTATCAGCGCAAGCCGGCGGCACGCGGCATGAAGAATGGAGGCCTGCGCCAGCCGTCGCTGGTGCCCAGCAATACCAACAGCGACATCCATCAGCGCGTCATGTCCGCCCGCAATTTGCGCGCCAAGACCTTTCAGAATCAACTGGCCGATGCCCAGGCGGAAATCGCCAATTTGGCGCATGAGAATCGCATGTTGCGCACAATGCACAAACGCCAATCGACGGCACTGAATAAATATGAATCGACGGGCGCGGAATTGCCACAATTGCTGCATTCGCATGCCGAGGAGCTGCGCGTCTGGCAGACCAAGCATCGCAATGTCCAGGCGGCCAACAAGGAGCTGGAGGCGAAGCTGAAGGCCAAGGAGGCACAGATTCTAACACTCAGCGATCAAAACAGACACTTCAGTCAGCTCATTAGGGATAAGTAAGTGGCAATTGATTAGGTTGATTGATTAGAAGAAGGAGAAAAGTGGGAGAAGACCTCACAAAGTATCTATATTGTGCTTCGATAGCAGCTCGATATAACCATGTCCGTATGTTTCTAGAAATAGATAGATCAATCAGTATTAGAGCTAGCTTGATTAAGCTTGGCACATATTCATATTTTTTTTTTGCAAGCAGATCATATGATCGTAATCAGCATGGGATTCGATCCCTAGCTATATATTGTGTGCATACCTTTTAAATTTCGATTAGATAGTAAACTACATCAATATTCAAATTAATTTTGGAAATAATAGTAGTTCACTGTTGAAAAATTTGTGATTATTTAATGATACGATCACAAAAAATCAGAAATAATCTAAAATTATTACAATTATTCGAAAATAGTCAGAAATAATAAAAAAAAAACCTTTTTAAGTACTCGGATTATTCATGATTATTTTTGGAAAACAATTTTTGTTTCTTAAGAATCTCACAGATTATGTATTTGGTATAGTCCTATACATTCTGAGCAAATTTGAATAAAGTCTGGCTACTATATCATTTAATTGTCATATGGAACGAATGGTCGAAAATCAACCTTTAGTATGAAGACATTTTTTTTATTTCTTCAGTTATCTCATCCATAGTTTTTTTGGTATTATTTCCCATCTGTCCAAGTTTTCACTTAAAAAATAGATTTAATACACTGCATTTAATCTTCATTCTTGTTAATAATTTTTCAAATGCTCTGCAGAAATTTGGATGAACGCCAGAAACTGCAGGATAAGCTAAAATCCCTGGAGCAGCGTCTGCAGGAGAAGGATAATGATATGAAGCTAATGTCGCGCAAAGTGCAATTGGAATCAAAGAACTTCCGCCAACAGCTGTTGAATGAGCAAAAGAAAACCAAGGAGGTGATGCTAAAGCTGGAGAAAGCCCGACTCGAGATCAGTGGCTATCGCAAGCTGGAGGAATTCGCAGTGGGTTCTGGAATACTTGACCTATAAATCAAATAATTATTATTATTTTCTATTATAGCCACAGCTGGACAAGGCAAATCCTTTGGCCTCGGCACGACGCACCAAATTGAATTCCGTCGAGGAAACGGACAAGATTGACAAGCTGGAGAAGTCACTGGAAATGCTGGACAAGGCCATCGAGAAGAACAATCAAAGTGAATTCAATGCTTTGACCGATGTGCTGGAAACCGATTCGAATTTTGACTTTGAAAAGTCTGATGCGGATGAGGAGAAAAGCGTAGTGCCAGCTACGGATGCTCAGGACAAGACAAAGCGTGGCAAATTGACGCTGCCACCGGCAGCTATTCCGCCCAAGCCAGTGGCCAATAATAATAACAGCTCAGCTGGCAATGCGTCGCGTCTGTCGCTCAGCCAGATGCTGAATCAGACCAAGCCCAAGCCGAATCCACGACTGCGCAGCGGAGCAGCCACCGGCGTCTCAAATGGAAGTGTGTCCACTGTGCGGCCCAGTCAACGTGGAGATGGCGCGACCAAGTTGGCTTCAGTTGAGGGCAGGTTGAACAAACTGCAGACAATGACAAAATCCTTGGAATTCGACTATGATGATGACTCGGATCATGTGGATGAGGACGATGATGACGATGAGCGCTTAATTAACAAAATGTGCCATGACGATGAGCCCAGCGACGACATCGAGGAGATGAATCCCAATGATGATGGACCGGTCAATTATGCCGCCTACTTGAATACCAAATGTGAACTATCTGAAATGCTCGAAATGGAGGATGAAGATGATGATGATGACCAGTCATCAAATGATGAGCAGTCATCCAAACTGACTGAGAATGAGGCAATGGTAAGTTAAACTGTTGGCTGCTTATTTTTGGGATTCTAAATTATCAGGGACCGCAAATAAAAGTTATGAGAGACTGGATAAACTTTTATTTTCAATTTTTATTTAAAATGTATGCAGGTTTGCCACAAAAATCGCTTTTGCTTTCACTTAAATTTCATATAAATAATTAAAATTGAAAAAATAACTTTTATTTCACACAAATTTAAGTGAAATTCAAGCGAAAGCGATTTCTGTGGCACCCCTGATAAATAAAAATTATTTTTTTTAATTTTTAGTTTAAAAATTAGAAATAAAAGTTGTTTTTCAATTTTTATAAAAATTTATTCCAATTCAAAAGACATTTACAGTCAATTCTTATTTTTCAAATTTTTTTTATTAAAAATTTAAGAATTATTCTTATTTTCAATTTTTATAATAAAAATTATTTTTCAATTTTTATTATAAAAATTGAAAATAAGAATAATTCTTCAATTTTTATAATAAATATTGAAAATTTACTTTTATTTTGAATTGCTAGAATAAAAATTTAAAATAAAAGTTAAATCAAAAGTTATACATAAAAATTGAAATTTAATTTTCATTTTATCATTTTTTTTATTTCGAACGAAAAATAAGTTTTCTTTAAATTATTTTGATAAAAATCAACAAATAACTTTTATTTAAAAGTGTATATTTTTTTAAAATTATTATCGTTACGGTCCCTGTAAATTCTTATCAGTTATTATTCCGGCAGAAGGGGAATTCCCGTCCAGTGGCCAGCATGAAGGAGAACATGTCCAACATACGCAAAGTAATTTCCGATGACTACAAGGAACGCGAGAACTTCTTGGACATTCACTGTCGCCCAGCCTCGGGCAACAACAACAACAACAGTAACAACATGCGTGATGATCCCGCCAAGAAGAAGCGCAACAACAACATCTCCAGCGGCGCCATTACGGGCGGTCCCATGGCCGGAAGTCGCAAGCACGCGCTGCTGGCCGCCCTCAAGGTTATCGACGATAACAAGGACGAGGATTAGCAGCGTCATTTTACACTGTCCATTATACTGTCTACCAAGCAAGCAGTTTTAGTTTAGACCATAAGACCAGCGTTAAGTTATATTTTTTAATTGATTTCAAAGTAAACTAAAAATACTCCGTGTGCCACAGCCGCAGCAGGTGCAACAATTGCTGGAATAATTGCTGCTCACAATGGATGGCGTGCCCATAAATCAGCAATTTGTCCAGTAATTGTTGCAACTGCTACGCCCAGGCTCGCCGTTTAAAAAAAAAACTTATTTGAAGTATTTTAAAATGTATTTTTAAAACAGCCGCACTTAACGGCTGTCGCTAATGTATCGATATCGAATTTGTGCGATAACATTTTAGATCGATATCCAATCGTGCGCTTTTAACCGTTTTTGCCTTATTTTACCGCTACTTTATTTTGGATTCAAAGCGACATCTGACGGTTAAAAAAGTAATCAGTGTATAACAGTAATCAGTAATGGGCACTAGTTCGTAGCTGGTGAAATACTAGGAAACCACCTCTACTTACTTTGCTTAGGGTTAAGCAATGCGTTTCATCATTTCGTTTTTTGTATGAAATGTCCGCAAAAAGGGTCAATCGCCACCACATCGTTTACCGCGAACTAGTGAAATGGGTACCCATGAAAGGGGTACTTACATGCTAGGGGTGGTGATATGAGTACCCATGGAAAGGGTACTTACATGGGTACCCAAGAGATGGGTACTTACATGGGTAAGTACCCGAGTATTTGATTCTGAAATTTAAATGAGAATAGGTGTCAGTGATGCCAAAAAATTTCCGGAAAAAAAAGACAAAACGGCCAAAAAAAACGGAAAAAAAGCTAAAGAACTAAAAAATAGACAGAACTTCGCCCATGATGCCTATCATCTTTAGGTATTTATTCGTATGGCAACAAGTTTTGTGTAGACGCAAATCGTATCTGCAGAAGATAAAATATGCATATGTACATAATTGAAAATTATTATAATATTTACATTTACCTTATTGTCAAAATAGCATTTAACGTGTCTGTTTCTAGACGGTTCCTCAATTAAGTTTTTACCAAACTAACTTGGCTAAAAACCCTCTCTACTTCTGCATTCGATAGACGAGTCAAAGCGAAAGTGACCACTTCTGAAAAAGTGTTATTGCCTGCAGTCTTGATATTTGTTTGCTTCAGACTAAAACTTTGACGTATTTTCAACATTCTGCCATTTTAATAGGTGCATTTTGGTGTACTGGGAAAGTGGTTTTTCGCCTTTATATCGTTTCCATTATCAAAAAGTTCAAAAATTTGCAGTATAGAATCCTTTTTGGATTAAATTTAATTTAATCTAAAAAAGCCAGATTTTCGGATAGATGTTTGAGATTTTTCCCTGCTGAAGCAGTTGAAAAGCCAGACAAATCTATCCGAAAAAAGACCAAATTGGCATCACTGCTGCAATGAGGTATCATTTATCTTGCAATCTCTGATTCAACGTGTTTAAAAAAGACCAAGTTTTAAATTTCAAATTTAATAAGTTTTTTTATTTAGTCTAATTACAAGCTGCTATGTACAAGCATTGTACACTGTTCAGTTGTTCTTCTTGCCGCGCATCTTGCTGATGGCCCGGGAGACCTTCTTCCGCAGCTGCTTTTGGTGCTGCATTTTCGAGGCTTCGTCTGCGCGTTTCTGGGCACGGAACTTCTTCAATCGCTGTTTGGTCTCGTTGCGATCCCGATTGCGTTTGTCCTTGTAGTTCGTCTCGAGCATCTTCATCATTTTGGCGACCTTCTGCTCGTGCGGCGAATTGACAACGGCCACACGCTCCAGCGCCTCCCGAGGATTCTCGGGTCCCAGCTTGGGCTTATCCTTGTAGGGCAAGGCGCGCTGCAGTGCCTTGGGTATGACCAGCGGGCGGAAGATCTTTGGCTTGCGCACAATCTCCGTGTACATGCTGTCGGGCTGTGCCTCATTCTGGAGCGCCCGTTCCCGCTTCAGCTGACCCGAGAGTCTTCATGCCCTGCCACTGGGTCTTCTGCTCCGCAGGCAGCAGCAGCGTCGTGATCGGCGCATAGAATCTGGGCACCTCCACATGCACCCAGGTGCGACAAAAGACAATGTCACTCAGCAGAATCTTATCCTCGAAGGTGGCACGATAAGAACCTTCGGGTGTGTGATGTGCCTTCTTAATCTGTCCACGTATCCCGGAGACGGTCTTAATTTTGGCTCCCTCGAATTTGGCCACCTCCAAGCGAGGAGTGGAACATGTCCTTAATAAACGCCGTGTTCTTGTAAATCTTGAACGGATGTCCCACCAGCTTCAACTTCTTCATGATCTGCGAGGATTTGTCCAGTTCGGTGACGCAACCCGTCGCCGCAATCCTAAAGCCCAAACGCTTCATTTCCGCCTGATCCTGACGCACCGTTTGCAGCGCCAGGAAGCCCGTGTTCTGTGGCGTTATGGGACCCCAAAAGGTCATGCTGCAGGTGACATGATTGGGCGTATACTTGAGATAGCGTTGCCTCAAGTTATCCTCCACCTTGGCATAGATGGCCACCGTCTGGAAGCGACGCCAACCCATCGAAACAATCAGCGGATCGCCCGTTTTGAGGATCTTCTTGTACCAGCGATGCTTCTTCACCTTGCAGTTGACATACCTAGGGATGGCAAAAAAGATTTATTAATCGATTATCGAATCATAGGATTAATTTAAGCTACGCGATTATTAATTGCAACTAATCGACGAAAAATAAAAATAATCGATTAATCAAATGATTAATTTTTGTTACAGTTTTTTAAAATATTGTGTAATGCAAAGCCATTGTATAGCAAACAAAAATTAAGAGTAACTAGCAATAAGAAAATTTTTGATTGTATTTTTAAAATTTTTTTTTGAAAACTCACAACATAAAGGCACTTTTTGCATGATCAAATGGGGAAAAATGGTTTAAAATGGCTAATTTTTAGCCGATTTTCGTTAACATATTTTATCAAATCAATAGCAAAAATCATTTTTGAAAATTTTCTTTTGCAGTTACTCTTAGAATTGTTCCAAAAATTTTTCTTGGATCAAAATATTTTTTGTAAAAAATCGAGGGAAAAAGTTTTGAAATGTGACTTTTACATAAATTCAAAATTTTCCAAGGAAAATTTTTAAGCGAAAGTTTTGTGTCATTCAAACGGAATTTAAACGACCTTTCCAAATATATATAACAAGCTATTTTTTTTTCTTATTTAAAGTCAAAATTTTACATTTTTAAGGGAGTGTAAAAGAATTTCTTGACAAATCTGTATATTTTTGCTAGTATTTTTTTTGGAATAAAATCTCCATGTGTGTTTCCCTGGAAGCAATAACGTTATTGTGCATACGAAACGCGATTAATTTGATCGAATAGAAGTTCGATTAGTGCTTTCTATATTAATTCGCGTACTTATCATTTTACAGATACTTCTAAATATCGAACTTACGCCTATTATGTGTAATCTTTGTATCTTATAGAATATTTTCTAGACTTTGATAAAGATATTTTTTGTAACTATCAATTTTTAATGTATGGTCAAAGATCGTTATAGGCACAAAGATAGCACAGCTATAGTAGTCACTTACCCAACATTCTCCTCGGTCATGTTGAGCGCACCAACCAGAACCGGATAACTGGCATCGAAATTCTCGACAAACTCGGCGGGCAACTGCTTGAAACCCAACCGGACATAGAGTCCCGCCCGATAGCCTTCGATCTGGATGCGCAGCTCGTTGTCCAAGTGAGCAAATTCACTTTTGTTGAGCTCGCTTTGCTTCAGTGCCTCCGCCTTGAGGTCCTCGTAGAAGGCATGATCGCCCGTAATGCGTCCAGTATCCTCCTCGGCGCCCTTCTCGCCATGATTATCATACTCGGCATCGAATTTGGCTTTGAGTTTTAGCTTCTTGGCCATCAACTCGGTCTTGGTTAGATTCTCTTCCTCCACGCGCGTCATTCTCCTTTTATTGGTGTCGTTAGCAGCTGCTGCCTGCTCCTGCTCCTCCTCCTGGCCTGCCTCCTTGGGTTTGCCGCTGTGCTGTTCACCCGTTTCCAGATCCTCAAAGTCGCCATAGACCTCACTGTCCGCATCGCTCATGTCGTCCAGCTTGAGCAAGTTTTCCGCATCCTCCGATGCCTTCCATTTGCCTGTGACAAAGCAGTTCTTGATGAGCTCCTTGTTTGCCTCCGATAGCCAATCCCGGGCGGTATCTAAGGTAGGGTAAAAGTTGTAGTTACTCTTGACATGATCAATCTCTTATCACTTACCGCCTTGATACTCGAAGAAGCAGCGCTCATCCTTGTCCCGTATGTCCTTGTCCTTTTGCAGGTCGCTTTGCTTCTTGGCCGCCACACGGAACAGTCCACCCAGCTCCTCATCATCAGATTCTCCTCCTGCCTGCTCCTGTTGCTCCTCCTGCCTGCGTTCGCTCTGATTGTAGCAGCCGTAGACGAGACGCATTAGATTCCGCGACTCGGAGTGACGTTGCAGGAATGCGTCCTGTGCCTTCTGCGCCAGATTCGTTTTCCAGCTCATATTGCTGGCCAGGATGCGTGCTTCCTCCTCCTCCTCCCCATCGGAATCATCGCTGTTCTTGGCCGCCGTCTCGGGCAGACTTTGATACTCCTCATCCCCAGAGGATGCAGCCTCATCCTCACTAGCCTGCTCCTGATCATCATCATCGTCGCTGTTCTCACCACGCCAATCATTGGCTGCAAATTCATCAGCATGCTCTTCATCACTAGACGCTGCATCCATGCCAGAATCTTCAGCGTCATCTTGGTCGGAGGCGGCTTCATCATCGTCGTCCTTGAAATCCTTGGATTTAATGGGCGCACCATCGGAGAAGAGTCGGAACTCCTGCTCCTCCATTTGCTCATCCATCGTAGCCTTCTTGTCAATCAGTTTGCTGATCAGCGCCTCCTGTTCCGTCGCCTCCGCCGTCTTCTCCTTGTGCCAATGCGAACCCTGCAGCTCAATATAGACCGCATCCTTGTCATAGACAATGCCACCCACACCCGACATGGGTGCATAGAGTAGACGCTCCTTTTCCAGCAGACTGCGCTTCTTCTCCGTGCCGGGCAACGGGCAGGGATCGGGAATAACACTCAGCTCATCGATGCGGGCATCGCCCAGTCCGGCAATATGCACCATATGCTCCTGCTTGAGCGGCACACCGCGCACATAGCCATAGAGCACCACCTCGCGATCACATTTGGGATTGCGACGCACCGTATCCGTGTTGGTCACGTCCTCCACCCGATCCACGAGCAGATAACTGTGTGCACCGCGCCACTGCAACGGACGGAACTTCATCACGGATATAAAGCGTCCCAGATTCTTGATCTCATTACGCAAATACTCGCCATGGAGCAGCCCAGACAAATAGAACAACTTGGCGCCATCGTAAACTTCCGTCCAGAAGCGATGCTTCAGTTCCTTCTTGCGCTTGCGCAGCTGCTTCGGATTCTTGATCATGTCCAGATGCGTCAGCACGCCCATTATCTTGGGCATGCCGTGCACCTGGCAGATGTTGAGGAACTCAAAGATCTCCATCTCAAAGCCATAGCTCGCATCGCAGAGCAATAAAACCAAATCCGCACACTTGGCCACATCAATCATAGAGTTAACATCGTTATTGCACTCGAGCAGCGTTATGCGACGCTTCTTCGACGTCACAATCGTAATGGGACCCTTGATGTCCGTCACATTTGTCCTTGTGAAACTCTTGATCAGATCCTTGATCAACGTCGTCTTGCCGACTTTGGGCGGACCCACAACCGCAATTAGCACCGGCGGCGGCTCATCGGGCGTCTGATCCACCACAGGTATGTGCTGTTTCTTGGCTGTCAAGTCCTCTTTGCGTCGGAAATTGCGCTCCGCACGTTGTGCCGAATTGATGGCAAATGCTTTTGGATTTCGTTGGCGCGCCGTCAATTCGGGCTCCTTTTGGTTTGAGTCTTTCTTGGTCTTCTCCTTCTTCTTGTCCGCCTTAACGCCGGACTGGCGGGCACGGTGCTGCTTGCGCTTGTCTTGGCCAGCATCGTCGGCCATTATTTAATACAAAATTTAAAATATTTCAGCACTGTTTACGAATTGTTTGTTGCACGTGCTCGTCGTTCAGTAAATGGGACTCAAACGAGCGAAACGAACGAACTACAATCACGAATTTAGTACGCTCGTTCACTTTAGTATAGTTCAATTGAACTTGATCAGAACCGATAGCAACGACGGGTGCAACCGATAATCGATAGTCCATTCCGGATTTAGCCAGGGCCGGCGCGCAACTTAAATGTGAATTTGCAGTTAGTTCATTAAGCGATAATTTAGCAAAAAGTACAATTTTAATAAACACAATGAATTGTAAATTAGCTAAAATCAAGGAGATCATTTTAAGGACTAAACAACAGACAAAAAAGGATCCTTTTAAAAAAAAAAGATTAATCTGGCTATCGTTTATTTTCAGTGGCAACTAAGGTTGCCATACCGCTTGTTAGTTTTGATTAAAATTGCGTCAGTATGTTTAGTATTTTAAGATTGATATGTTAGTATTCTGGTCAAACTGTATGTGGATTTCAGTTTTGCGGCCTATACGGTCACACTGTGCTGTGAAGCAATTTTTTCTAGTGTTGGGTAAAAACTGCTCATTTAGGTGAACATGTTCACTTGTTCTTATTTTTTAGGTGAATCAACATACTCAGATCGCTCACCTGTTCAGTTGCTCACTTGTTCAGATTGCTCAGTTACTCCATTGCTCAATTACTTAGTTACTCACTTGTTCAGTAGCTCAGTGGCTCACTGCTCTAAGTCCCTCACTCAACAAATCAAAAATTTAATACGTTACATTTCAATTTAAATCGGATACATAAATTTTTTTTTTAAGTACAAAATTAAAAATAAAAGGAAATGAAGAATAAGAACATTTGGTCGATAGTGAGCAAAGCAGAACAAGGATGAACAACTGAACAAAAAAGAGCAACTGAACAAGACTGAGCAAGTGAGCAAAAAAGAGCAAGTTGGAAGGAACATGTTCACTTGCTCACTTCAGGGAGCAACTCTTTTTTGTTCACTCAGTAATGAACAACCCAACACTAATTTTTTCGCATTATTCATTTTTTTTTAGTTAAAACTTGCAAAATGTTGCTGCGTTTGGGCAAAGTGAAAACCTATTAAATAGGCTTGAGACAGAGGCACACGCAACACACAACCCTTGCTTGCCCAAAAACGCCTAAATTCATACAGACAGAGCTCGCTGCGCTGTGGGCAACACAATAAAAAAAGAAAGAAAAAGCTCAATACTCGCCCTGGCAAGAAGAAGCAGCAGCAAAGGCGGCGCGTAGTAAAAAGAAAAGAAGAAAAAAAAATACATATAGGGAAACAAAGCGAATCGTCGACATAGTTCAGGTAAATGTTAATCAAATGCAAAAGTCATGTATAAATTTGGTCGTGTATAATTTGCTACGCTGTAAGTGTAATTGAATGACGCCCAAAGTCTTTGTCGGCGAGTCGAAGGAGGAGGAGGCGCAAAGAGGAGAGGAGTGGAGTGCAGGGCTGCCAGATCGTTGGAGGGGGAGTGGTGGGGGTTGGGGCTGACAATTTCTGGAGCCGCCTTGAAAGAGATGTCTGCTCAAAATTCAATGCCACTGACAATTCTGGGCCTGACCTTGTGCTGACTATCGATTTCTTAAATTATAAAAAAAAACAGAGCAGACCAAAAATCAAGTGAACTGCATAAAAGTGAAGGTTAAACATTTTCTATGGCACGGACGCGGTTCTTTGTTTGCAGCAGCAGCAGCAACAACAACAACAAATATGCAAGAAATGCGACAACAACAACGATCAGAGTCCCCAGTTGCCAGAAGAGAGCAGCGCATATATTAATTCTTTGTTTTTATTTAGTATTGTTTTTCTTGATTTTATACATACATTTATTTTCTTTTTATTTTATATTGTAATGAAAGCAGCAAAAAGAGCAATAAAATTGTATTGAACTATTGGCTCTCCCTCTCTCACACTCTCTCTCTTTCTTCCCTCAGCTATGGAGAGTCCTTGTGAGTCGGAGAGTTCCCTGGATGGCGGCACAATGCTGCCACCCAGTCCCGTTTCCCGGGAGCAGCTACAGAAACGCATCGAGTCGCTCACCCAGCAGAACAAGTAAGTATCAAAACAAAGAATCCCAAATATTAACTCTAATCCTTAAACCTTTCCTTTCCTTACAGAGTTCTCAAGGCCGAGCTGGACACGTCCAAGACCAAATGCAAGGTGGTGCAGGAGGAAAATCGTTTTTTGAAACAAGCCTCAGTTATAATCGTGAGTAAATCAGGCAGTTACACTCAGGGACAAAATAATAGGTGCACTCTTTCTTTTAATATAACAGCTATTGTATGTCAAGTTTTCAAATTTTAAAAATATATTTGAAAAGGCCATCTAAATTCCGTTTGAATGATGCATAACTTTCCTTAACCCATTAAGTACCCATTGAAATATTCAAATTTTCAAAAAAGTCAACTTTCAAAACTTTTTTCTTTGATTTTTTTCAAAAAATGTTGTGATGCAAAAACATTCTTCAAACAATTTTAGGAATGACTGCAAAAAAAAATTTTCAAAAATCTTTTCGCATATATTTTTTATAATTTTTTTAAAATCCTTATAATGACTATTTTAAGCCCTTTTTCCTACTTTTCACGCAAAAAGTGGCTTTTCAGCAATTTTCAAAAAATTATCAAAAATAGTAGCAAAAATATTTTTTAAAATTTTTTTTTTTTGCAGTCACTCTTAGAGTTGTTTCAAACATTTTTTTGCATCAACCAATTTTTTTTTAAAAATCGAGGAAAAAAGTTTTGAAAATTGACTTTTTTTTTAAAATTTGAATATTTCAATGGGTACTCAATGGGTTAAGGAAAGTTATGCATCATTCAAACGGAATTTAGATGGCCTTTTCAAATATATTTTTAAAATTTGAAAACTTGACATACAATAGCTGTTATATTAAAAGAAAGAGTGCGCCTATTATATTGTCCATGAGTGTAAATCCCTAAATCTCTAACTAATCCTCATCTTCAACTCCACACAGCAAGCCAAGGCGGAGCAGGAGGAGGAGTACATTTCCAACACATTGTTGAAGAAAATCCAGGCACTTAAAAAGGAGAAGGAAACTCTGGCCCATCACTATGAGCGCGAGGAGGAATGTCTGACCAATGATTTGTCCCGCAAGCTGGATCAGTTGCGTCAGGAGAAATGCAAGCTGGAGCAGACACTGGAACAGGAGCAGGAGTGTCTGGTCAACAAGTTGATGCGCAAGATTGAGAAACTGCAGGCGGAGACGGACAACAAGCAGACAAATCTGGAGCAGCTGCGTCGCGAAATGGTCGAGCTGGAGAATACATTGGAACAGGAGCAGGAGGCGCTGGTCAATAAGCTGTGGAAGCGCATGGACAAGCTGGAGACGGAGAAGCGTTCGCTGCAAATCAAACTGGATCAGCCCGTCTCGGATCCGACAACGCCACGTGATATCACCAATAATGCCAATGGCGACACTGCCACCAATCTGAGTGCACACATCCAAACGTTGCGCTCGGAGGTGTTGCGTCTGCGCGCCAATCTCGCCACCGCCCAAAAGGAGGAGAAATCCATACGGGAGGAGAACGCACGGCTGCAGCGTAAACTCAAACAGGAGGTGGAACGCCGTGAGGCGTTGTGTCGCCATCTCTCTGAGTCGGAATCATCGCTGGAAATGGACGAGGAGCGATTCTACAATGAGAATCTGATGGCGGGCAATGTGAATGTCAATGTGAATGTGAATAATGTGAATGCTCAGAGACAGCGCACGATCAGCAGTCCCGTCTCGCACAGTCCGTCGAGCAGTCGGCCACTCAGTCCCGGCACGGCGGGACAGAATCGCTGCTATGCCTGCGGTCAACTTGTGGTAGGCGGAATTATTAATTAATCTTTATGATTCTATATGCGAATGTCGAAAAATATTACTCGGAATACGACAATTCGGAAAAGAATGAGGAATTCAAAATTAGGAATCGAATTATTAGGAATCCAAAGTTAAGAATCCGAAATTAGGAATACAGTTATTAGAAAACCAAAATTAGGAAGATAAAAATTAGGGAAGCAAAAATTGGGAAGACAAAAATTAGGAATAGCCGAAATTAGGTAAAGCCGAAATCAAAAATATTTTTTTTAAATATCGTGCGATTTTAGATTCTATATACGAATGTCGAAAAATATTACCAAGAATACGAAAATTCGGAAAAAAATTAGGAATAGGAAATTAAAATTACGAATCCGAAATTAGGAATACAGTTATGAGAATTCAAAATTAGGAAGACAAAAATTTGGAATACAAAAATTAGGAAAACAAAAATTGGGAAGACAAAAATTGGGAAAACAAAAATTAGGAATAGCCGAAATTAGGAAAAGCAGAAATCAAAAATATTTTATTAAATATCTTGCGACTTTAGATTCTATATACGAATGTCGAAAAATATTACTCGAATACGAAAATTCGGAAAAGAATGAGGAATTCAAAATTAGGAATCGAATAATTAGGAATCCAAAATTACGAATCAGAAATTGGGAATACAGTTATTAGGAATCCAAAATTAGAAGACAAAAATTGGGACAGCAAGATTTGGGAAGACTAAAATTAGGAAAACAAAAATTAGTAATAGACGAAATTAGGAAAAGCCGAAAGCAAAAATATTTTATTAAATATCGTG
Organism: Drosophila recens; assembly: GCA_037043495.1. NCBI lineage: Eukaryota > Metazoa > Arthropoda > Insecta > Diptera > Drosophilidae > Drosophila > Drosophila recens. The sequence goes on along the minus strand of JBAMBJ010003217.1, from coordinate 74,712 downwards.
CAATTTTAGTTTCTATATACGAATGTCGAAAAATATTACTCAGAATACGAAAATTCTGAAAAACAAATTAGGAATCGAAAATTGGGAATCGAATAATAAGGAATCCAAAACTACGAATTCAAAATTAGGAATGCAGTTGTTAGGAATCCAATATTAGGAAGACAAAAATTGGGAAAACAAAAATTAGGAAAAGCCAAAATCAAAATCGATTTTTAATCAAATATTTTTGATTTCGTTTTTTTCCTATAAGCAAATAGACATCAATTGTCGAACCATTTATTTCAAAATCTACACGCTTTGCACATATTTTTCAGTGTTAGTAGAAATGCAATAGTTTGATCATCAGCTTCTTGACACGCTTGAACTACAAAGTCTTTTTTTAAATTCGAAAGAATTTAACCATTTTTGTACTCTGAACATTTTTCTTAGTTAAAATTCCTAATTTATGATTACTAAATTTTGCTTCCCATTTATGGATATTTATTCTTTTTCCCCAATTTTTTTTCCTCATCTTTGGCCTCTGAATATTTTTTTGAGTTGAATTTCCTAATTTATGATTACTAATTTTTTCTTCCCAATTTTGGATTTTTATTCTTGGTTTATTTTTCTTCTTTTTTAAAATTCCTTAAAAAAGGTACCATTAATCTGTATATCTTTATTAATTGTCCATTTTCCACACTTGCAGAATCGTCGCGCCAGCGAGCGTTTTATTAAGCCCGCACTGCCGACGCCCATGCTGGGCCTAAACACATCCGCACCCAATGTGCTGACCACAACAAATCCATTGCTGGCCACTGGCTCAGCTCAGGCTCTTTATGGTGCTGGTGCTCCTGCTCCTCCGCCTGCCACAGCGGGCTTGAGCGGATTTCTATCGAATCTGAGCAGCGAACGACTGAGCTTGGGTGCGGGCACTGGAGCGGGTGCGGGATCGGGAACTGGAGCAGCTGCTGGTACAGCGGGCACATTTCTAGCTGGCGGCATATTGTCACTGAATAACCAGCTAACTGGATCGGGAGGCGGCGGCACATCAAGCAGCGCTTCATCCTCGTCGTCCAACTTGATGAACATGATGAACAATCATCATCATCATCATCATACCACGTCCAGCGGCAATTTGAATTTGAGCATGAACAACAGCAGCAGCAACTCATCGCTGTCGGCTTTTACGCCCACCAATCCGCCAAGTGCTGCTGCCACGGCGTTTATACAGCCGGCCAGTCCCATGGATACTTCCACCTGCAAGGATTAGAAGGACAACAGCAACATAATATTTTTCCTCTCTCACACACACACAAACCAACACACACACGCATATGCACGCAAGCAAACCAACCAGTTTAACGAAAGTATAAAACATTAAACAAACCCAATCCCTACTATATATATTTAATAATTGTATAAGCTTCTCTCTATGGCGGCGGCTCAAAGTCGCATCATTTATTTCTATACATATATAAAACAAAAACAAACAAATCTCTTATATAGTTATTGCGACAAAACAACACACACAAAAATAACACTTTCAATTATATATATATATACTAACGGAATTCCTAGACCGCGTATGAAAGCAGTTACGAATATTTAGCGCTAATATTGTATAAGAAATTGAAATGATTTTTTACTTCTGTTCTGTTCTGGTTCCATTTGAAATGAAGAAAAAAAACAAAGCAACGCATGTAAAACAAATTTTCCCACATTTTTCCTCGCATGTGGGTGTAACATTTTTTGAATTATCTATAAGTCAAATAAAGTTCAACAATTCGAAATTTAAATAGTTACCGCTTTTATTTGAACTTAACGTTTGTTATCGATAGCTCCGTTACAGTATAATAAAATGTTAAGTTTAACAGCATGCCTACAGCTCTAAAGAGCATTACCAGCTCAGCTGAGACATAACCAGTGCTGCCAGGTATTCAACTACCGTATAAGCTAGATTTTGAGTAAAAATAAGCTAAAATAGGCTAAAAATTAAAGTGACAAGAAAATTCAAGAAAACATACAAAATCATAAAGTTTTTTTTTATGTTAAATTAGGTTTACATATCATCGATTTCCATATTTTCTTCCTCACTCAAATTTTTATCGTTTTTTTAAAATACTAACATATTTTTGTGATTGAACTATTGACATAAATGTTAATTGTTTTTGGATTCCGCATGCTGTTTAATCTCAAAAACTTTTTCTTTTACGAATAATTTATTGCTAAAATATGCTAAATTAACTTTAAAATATGCTAGATTTATGGCTTTAAGCTATTTTCACATTTTTTAAGCTCTTTCATTTTTAAATATGCTAGATCTAGCCTGAAATAAGCTAGTCTGGCAGCACTGGACATAACATGAGCACTTTATGTACTTGTATAACAGTATAACAACAGTATTTTGTGGTCGAAAGCATCACAAGAAAAATAACATTTGTTGTTGTTTTGCCGTCGAGCAGGAAGCACGTCGTCGTCGGAACAGCGCGTGAAATGAAAAAAGTAACAATTAAATAGATTGTTTGAAAAACAAAACAAAAGCTTTGGCCGCCGCATTAACCTAATTGCATATATGTATTTTATGCGCTTAAACAATATCGGAAATATATAAATGTATGCATAAAACAATAAAATCAAGTGACCGACCGCGACGGGCGCGCAAAATCGTTAAATATTTTGATCAAAAAGTGCGAAAATAATAAAATGCACAATATATGTGCATATACATATTGAGTGCTTGTGAAATTGGCAAAACACACCTCAATCCTCCACCTTCCTCCTCGTGTGTGGTTAAAATGATATCTGCGGGAAACGAAACGACAGGCAAATAAACACAAAAATAGCAATATTCAATCAAAAAGAACAGCGCGTGTGTTTATGTGAGCGCGTGTGTGTGTGTGTGTGTGTGTGTGTACGTTTAATTTGGCCAATGCAGGAAGAGATCATTTGCCATTTGCCATTTGCCAAAAGAGAGCAGCATCATACGAATATACGTGTATAGGTGTATGCGAATGTAAATGTAAATGAAAAAGAAAAGTGCAAAGCGAAAGTTTTGATTGTGTAAAGAAAAATCTTGAGTGCGTTTTGTTTTGTTGTGTTTGTTTTGTTGTGTTGTTGGTGCGTCAGTTAGACAAATAACGGCAGTTGCAAGTTGCCGCGAGCTTCCCCCTTCCACCCATGTACAGCAACAAAGACAGCGACAAGCGAAAGAAAGGCAAGCGGAAAAACGGAAAAGCAGAGAGCAGAGCAGAGCAAAGAGAGAGAAGGCAATTGTTTCAAGTGAATTGCAATAATTTGTGTTGTTGACTGGCCAGATGTGTTTAATAAATGATTGCGATTGTGCCAGTTGTATATTATTATGGCCTTGTTGAATAAACTGTTCTTTCCGTCGGTACCAGCAGCAGCAGCAACCGCAACACCCACGCAACAAGCGACGCCATCGTCAGCAGCGCAGTTAGCTGCGTCTCAAACACCGACAGCAACAACAACAAGTCAAACAACAGTAGCGGAGGCGGCATCACGTACACAACAACAACAACAAGCCTCTGCCGCTGCCGCTGCATCTGCCGGTAATAATAGTTCGTCGTCCGCAAAAGCAACGCAAACGTCCAGAAATTATCTAAGGTAAGTGTTTGTTTGAGTGTTGTTTGTGCAAACTTTATCACATACACACACACACACAACTATCTGTCTGTCAACCTACTATCTATGTAACTGTATAATTGTTGGAGATCTGCACGTGTCCTGTTTCTCGTGACGAATTGAATAGTCGTTGTCGTCTGGTTACACTATCGGTCACGCTCACATCTCTGACGTCAGTGCCGTAACACTGACACCTGGCATTAAGTCGCCGATAAAGGACGTGGAAAACAAAGGCGCACTAACCCCTGGAACAATAGGCAGCAGCTGCAAATGCATGCAGCTTGCGCAGTGGGCAAAAATGCAAACACACTAATGCACATACAAATACACACAGTCTGTCAAGTAATTATTTTGTCAATGTTACAAAATGTTCAAATTTGATTTTTATATTTAAAAACCATTAGCAAACATATAAAAAAAAAAATTAATTTATTTAGCAAAATTAAATATTCCATTTTTTTTGTTTGTTAAAACAATTTCTTCGTACAATTTCTTGCACATTCAAGTACATACAGTCTGTCAATTAATTGTTTTGTCAATGCTACAAAAAATTCAATTTTTTTTTATTGATTTTAAAAACCATTAGCAAACATAAAAAATAATAATTTTATTTAGCAAAATTAAATATGCATTTTTTTTGCTTGTTAAAACAATTTCTTGGCATACTGTATGTACGTATGTATAGGTGGTGGAAAGAAAGCATTTCCATTGTCGCCTAGCCTTTGTCACTCGCGTCAATTCGCGTCGCTCTTTATCTCTTCCTCTTTGTGTCTCGTACGCAAATTGGCAAACGTAAACGGGGACAATAAACCCAACAAACATTTGGCAAATGCTTCGATACTCGTCACGTACGCCAAAAAAATGCAATGCTGTGTGGGTTCCAATTTGCGTATGTCTGTCTATATGCGAGTATGTGTGTGTGTGTGTATTGATAACTGTTGCTCTGCTATTAGAGGTCAAAGTGCAAGTCAAAGGTGCGCCATCCAACAAACAACAACCGCAATATTACTAACCCGTGTTATTGTACTCTCTCTCGCTCTCTTACTCTTTGCTCACTGGGTGTTTGGCTCGCTTGCTCACTAGTATTTTTTGTTTTACTTTATTTTGTTGGCGCTCGCTCTCGCTCTCTCGCGCTCACCAACTTGTCGATCGACGGTGGGGGCACTGTGTGTGTGTGTGTGAATGTGAATGTGGGCAAGGGAGCTGCGGCAGCGGCGAACGTCAGGCGCAAATGTAAATAAAAACGAATCACATGACTTGCTAATCGGCGTTCACAGTCGCTGCCTGCTCTCGTGATTATTATGTCATACACATTTTGTTGTTGCCTTTGCCACCGCTCTGTGACGTACTGTGGGTGTGTGTGTTTGTGTGTATATATGTGTGAGTGCATTTAATTCCCTTACAGTGGGAGGATATTCTCATAATGGGATTAGCCTACTGTTAATTTGTAGAGTATCTGCAGTTCGTTGCATTGCTTTGATGTTTGCCTGTTAATTCATTTAATTATTATTTATTGCGAGTACGGTTTATTTGCTTATGCAGTATGCATTTAACAATGTTGTTGATATTTGACGCTTGCACTTTGTTGTCAACCGTTTTGATTGTTGTTTCTTTATTTGTTTGTTTGCTCATTGATTGTCTGTCTGTCTGTGTGTGTGTGTGTGTGTGTGACTCGATCAACAACAACAACAATCACAATATTAATAACAGCATTTTCAATTGTTCAATTACAATTTGCATTGCCCCATTCCGTTCTCAACAAGCGCGAATCGTTTGTTAAATCGATTAACGCGATCAACACATGTATCTAACCAGGGGCGGGTATAAAGGGGGAGTGGGAGGGGGTGGTAGGGGGAGTGGGTGACCATATAACCCACAAATGCCCGATAAGGTATGAAAAATGGCATATATCATACATATATTTGACTTTTGGCAGTTTCAAGTGTATATTGGCCAATACATGTAGCTATAAATATGTATAGCACGAGGTAGCTACAGTGTGTTGAGTAATTGTTTACACAAAAAAAAGAATAAACTTGTAATATTTATTTTAGAAATATTATTATTTTTAAAAAATGTATAGGGAATTTTCTTATCTATGCGGCAACTCTTGAAAAAAAAAATTGTATTAAATAGAGGGTATTTTATAATGAATTTAGGTGAAAGAATTTTTTGCAGGTCTCTTCTACTTTTTTTTTTTAAATAAAATTTTGAAATTTTATTGTAAACTATGTAAAACACAAAAAAAAACATCAAAAAAGTAAAATTTTTATCAAAATTAAAAAAAAAAAATAGTAAAAGTCACTTGCAAAAAATTCGTTCACCTAAAATCATTATAAAATTAATAAATTTTTTTTTTTATTTAAGAGTTACCGCATTATAGAAAATTACCATTTATAGATATTAATAAAATATTAAAAATATATTAAAATTTGTCAAAACAGTTACTAGACCTAGTGTATATTTTTATGACCATCACTGTCGCACACACACACACATAGACGCCAACGCACACACACAGCTGCTGTTCTGCTCCATTCACCATCACGTGATAAACTTTTCACTCTGCTAATTAATCGCGGGGTTTTTGCACTTTGCTAAATGTAAACTTTAAATGTTGTTGTTGTAGCTGTTAAACTATCTGTTTGTGTGTGTGTGTATGTGTGGGGGGTGGGTGTATTATTATTATTATTATTTTTAAAGCTTGTCTTAGGTCAGTTTTTGGATCGCTGTAAGCCAAATATAAATAAATTTGTGTGTTTGCCTTTTTTTTTTTTTTAGTTGTCGACAGTTTAAATGAATTTATTAAATTGTTTATACGACGCGCTTGGGTAAATTTCCATCAGCTTGTGCGCGTGTCTGTCTGTGTGTGTTTGTGTTTATGTGTGTGTGTGTGTAGTGTGTGTTATCGTTCATTTCCATTTGGCTTGCGACTAAATTCTTAAGTAAATACTACACTTTTTTTTTTGTTTTTATCTTTAATCATAGTCGTAGGCAAACATAATTATTATTATTATGGCTACACATAATTATGTTAACTAGTTGGAGTGTCGCGTCAGTCATGCAGTCCGGCCTTCTATCCCTCGTTCCAGTCCCCTTTTCCCGTCCCCTTTTCCAGCCCACTTTTCCAGTTCACCATTCTAGTCCACCATTCTAGTCCACCATTCCAGTCCCGCTTTCCAGTTCCGCTTTCCAGTCTTGCTTTCCAGTCCCGCTTTCCAGTCCCGCTTTCCAGTCTTGCTTTCCAGTCCCGCTTTCCAGTCCCGCTTTCCAGTCCCGCTTTCCAGTCCACCTTTCCAGTCCACCCTTCCAGTCCACCCTTCCAGTACCCTTTTCCAGTTCCCCTTTTCCAGTCCGCCTTTCCAGTCCACCTTTCCAGTCCCTCTTTCCTGCCCCCTTTCCAATTCACCTTTCCAGTCCCTCTTTCCTGTCCCTCTTTCCAGTCCCCCTTTCCAGTCACCCTTTCCAGTTACCCTTTCCAGTCCACCTTTCCGTTCCTCTTTTCCAACCCTCTTTCCAGTTCCCATTTTCCAGCCCTCTTTCCATTCCCCCTTCCAGTTCCGCCTTTCAGCCCCCCTTTTTCGCCAATGATTCATGGCCAAGTCGTGTCCATATTTAGACATTTGCTAGCCAAGTTGGTCACATGACAGCGACATTCGCATTCGATATGCGAAATTTAAGAGTCAACCGTACAAAAAAATAAAATAAATAAATTAAAAAAAAAAAAACCAGACAGACAGAGACAGAGTCGCATCATGTGTTTTAAGAGCGTCAAGTCCCTAACCCAAATAGTCAAGTCATTTGACGCACACACACACACACACACACGGATTTCCATAGTATGCACAGTTATTAGCACGTGGTTAATAATTCCGATAAATTGCTGAACGAATCGTCAACTTTCACACGAATTAAACAGAATAAGCAAAAAAAAAGGAGAGAGAGGTAGATAGAGATAGATAAATAAACCAGCACGTGGACTATATAAATATATATATATTTGTTCATATATTTGTGTATATATCTATATAAGCAGACAATTGGATATAGTATGCCGCAATTAGCACTCGATTGTGGAAATTTTATGCCAACAAAGTCTTTTCTTCTTTTTCTTCTTTAGCTCTTTTATCATTTTATTCGTGTGAAATAGTTTGATTTGATTGCTCATCAAATTCGCGTATAAATCAATCTTCCCAGATGTTAAAAATAATACTATTTAGAGCCTTTTTCGGGTGTGCGCCAAAAATTGATTGTGAATTGGAATTGAAAATTCATTTTGGGTTTTTTTTTATATTTCTTTTGATAACTGTGCACAAATTGTTTAAACAAATAAAATGCTTGAATGCACACACACTCACATCAATCATTAGCGCTTCATTCGGAAATCCCTCTAAGCTTATATGGTATTTACATGTATTTACATGGGCAGTCGTCGCCCCATTACCAGATCATCTAATTGGGCGCCCAAATGTCTGGTCACTTTCGGCCAATTTAAACCACATGTCATGGGTTTTTTTTCTCTCTCTTTTCGGGTATTTCTCTTCTTTTTTTTTTTTGGAATTTTGTGCACCTTTTTGAGGCAATATTTGCGTCGCAGGCGGCTCGTGTCTTAGTGCAAACAATCATCACCCTGCTCCATTATCAGTATCAGGGTATACACATTCACATACTCATGTCTCTATATGTATTTGTGCCAATCCCAATTTGCTAAACAGAAAAACAGCGACATAATCATATGCTAGACTAGTAAATATGCTAGGAAATTTAAAACAAAACAACTTAAAAGCTCATTAAAGCTATTAACTATTAATAATATGCTAGACTAGTAAATATTCTAGGAAATTAAAAACAAATCAACTTAAAATCTCATTAAAGCCATTAAATACTAAGCTTTTAATGTGCTTTTAATTTTGTAGTGTACTTAATTAAAATTCAAAGCATACTTAATTTAAATTGTGTCAAAATAATCATTTTAAGTGAGCTTAATTTTTATTTAAAGACAATTTATATTTAGTTAAAATAATCATTTTAAGTGAGCTAAAATTTAATTTAAAGACAATTTATGTTTAAATTGAGCTAAAATAATAATTTTTAGTGACCTTAATTTTAATTTAAGGACTATTTATATATAAATTGAGTTAAAATAATAATTTTTAGTGAGCTTAATTTTTGTTTAAGAACAATTCCTATTTAATTGAATTAAAATAATCATATACAAATTATTTCAACAGTTTTGAGGCATTTAATTTTAATTATTTAGCGTTGCGAATAAAGTATTTAATAAGCTTTTAATGTGCTTTTGTATTTTTTTTATGTTTTATTGTAATTGTAAAATAAATTTTGAGGAAACAAATGTTTTTAAAAAATTTCAAAGCTACTCAAAACCATACTAAAGCCCTCTTAAGTTGCGGCAGCTTATACTAATTTTTTTAAAAGAGCTTTTGCAATTGAAATAATACGAGCTTTAATTTAAAAAATAAATTATATGAAATTATATTATATGAAATTAAATTATATTAAAAAATCAATTTGTGAGCATTTAATTTGAGTTGTTACACATTTGGCTGCAACTATTGTTTATTTATTTAGCTAATATACCCCACAGCTGCTTGCTGCATTTTACAGGGTATAATCACATTTAAATGCCAACGCCGTCGACTTTGCCACTGTGGCTTCATGTGCGAAGTCTCGTGGTCTGCCAAGTCATATGAGAAGTGAGTCGTCGTCGTCGTCGTCGTTGTTGTCGTCGCATTCATCGCTTTTTGCTTGTTGTTTTGGTTTTGTTATTGTTGTTGTTCCTTGGAACTGATAGCTGGACGCGCTGCGTTGTCTACGATCGTCGCTGTCGTTGCTAATTATCAGTTAACAAAATTGCTTTTGCTTTTCAACAAGCAACGTCAAATTAGACATAATGCCCAAAAAATGAAAAAAAAGTAAAGTAGAAAGTGCTGCCCCCGTCCGTCCAGGTGTAAATAATGCTGTTAAGCTCAGTTGGCCTCTTGTGTTGTTTATAACTCATCATCCTATCACTTTGGCATATACATAAATACATAAATCATTCATCATTCACAGTCGTGCAATCAATTCCATCTGCCGTCTTGGCATTATGATTATTTCTATCAAATTTATAGCTGCAATTGCGAAATTGCGATATTGAAGCCTCATCATAATAAAACTGCAATATTATGGCGGATTCAGCTTAAATGCCAAACAAAAATAAGCACAAATGTGTTGAAATTTATTATGGTGCAACATGTGGTAAGCTGATACAGCCAGCGCTTTCTTTTGTTGCAATCTCGATAGAAGGTTTTTTTTAACAGAGTATGCTAAAGTGGCGCTGTTAACAGCTTAACAGATCAGTCAAATGTTATTGTGAATGAATGAATCTCAACATTTTAAATTCGGTTCTGATTTCTTTTTGTTGTAAAAAATCATGCCGAAATTAACAAAAATGTTAACTTGTAACTTTGCTAGGTCGAAAATCAGATGTAAATAAAAATTTCAAAATAATGCCAAAACTAATCCGATTATAAAGCTGAATGTCATTTTGATCAAAACTTAGCCTCTTAATTCGTTCTGCATTCAAATTTCATTCCATTCAAATTAATTTTTAACAATTTATTTGATTTAACAGGTTAAAAATTATTTAACTCCTTATTTTATAATTGGTTTTTTTCTGCTCAGTTTGTCCTGTTTCTGTTAGACAGAATGTTAAGTTACAGACTTATGTTATGTGACACTGTTAATGCTAATAAATAAAGAAGTTCTGTACGAAATATGTTAAAGTAACGCAGTAAATGTTAATTTTTAATAACATAGTTAAGAAGCTAACATTTTGTTGCATTTCCATTTTTTAACTGTTTGGGTTGACTTCATTACGTGTATAATTAGACATGATCAATTGATTTTGCCACACCTTTAAGCTACTATGCCTAATGAGTTGACGCTGTTTATGATTATTTAATTATTGACTTTCGCTCAGTTTTAAGCACATTTTAATGAGCGCATTTATCATGATTTTGCAAATTTAATGCTTTGGTTTCGTCACCTGTTTTTTTTTTGTTGTTGTTTGACTCATGTTATATATCAGATATATTTACATATGTTAATCTAACGTCACATGATCAAGAGCTAAACTTCCCCGCGTGCGTTGCTGTTGTCTAACAGGTTCGACATTTGGTTTCCGTTTCGCGTTCTGTTTTAGTTTTTTTTCTCTTTTGTTTCTAGTGATTCTATTCATTGATCGCTTTTAAGAAGAGGGAGAAAGAGTGAGTGGGGGTGGGGGTAAGAGAGGCGTGTGATGATGTCGAGGACTGTGCTTCATTCATTGTTTGTGTTGATTTTAGCATTGTGATTCAAGTGTCACTTGGCAATCAGACGACGACGGCGTAAACTCATTTGTTTGCCTGATACATTTCTCATGTTATTGCGGGCTATTACCTACCTGGCCCACTTGCCTGGGACCTGACAACGTTGGCAATTACCAACAACAACAACAACAAATACAGACAACGCCTTTTGGCAATTTGCTTTGAACTTGACATTCGATTATTTGCGCACTTCATTTTGATGGCCGTTTTGGCGGGGGTGAAGGTCGTTTGCTCTTTGCCTATTGATTTAAGCACTTGCACAGTGTGTGCAGAAATTGTTTTAACAATACAAAAAATGCACATAATTACTAATTATTTATTTCATTATTATTTTATTATTTTTAGAAGTAAAATAAAATGTTTTAATTTTTTTGGTCAACACAATTACTGGAATAACTGTACATACATAAATACATGCATACACATAATATATATATATATTTATTATATCTATAAATTGTTTATAATGTAGCTGCATCTCATGATAATGATAGTCGTCAATTTGTTGTTGTTGTTTCCGCAGTCGACGTCGCTGCTGGCAGAACTTGTTGTCATTTTCATTGTCGTTCAGCGCTGACGTTGGCAGCGACGTTGCCGTTGGCATCGACGTTGGCGCTGACGTTGGCGTTGACTTTGGCAGCGACGCCATCGTCGCCATCGTTGGGTTGGTTTGGTCATGTGACTTGTTGTATGAAGCAACTGGTTGTTGTTGCTTTTGTAGTTGTTGTAGCTGTTGCTTTGTTGTAGTCGCTTTGGAAATCTGTTTTTATTTGCACGCTCTCTTTCACACACACTAGCACACAAAGAAACACACACACACATACACACACACCCTGTGTAATGCGATTAAAAGATGTTGCCGCTTGATTTGATTATGGCTACAAATTGCAGCCTATATATAAAGGCTATATATAGTCTTGAAAAATATACATACAGTTGGATCCATAATTGCTTTGATACAAGGCAAAATATAAAATGTGAATTTGTGATTTTGTCAAAATAATTTGTTTTCTACCTGTAAAAATTTTATTAAGGTTTTTTATTTTCAAATAATTGCTCAATTTATAGTAAATCCCAAAGGGCTAATCAGGCACTTAACATAATTCAAGTGTTTTGGCTGATAAGACTGATAAACATATCAATCATAGTCGACATGTAGCATATCTCCCACTGCCCCTGCCCCTTCCTCTCCCTCTCTCACACTGCTTCATACTTGCCCCAGTTGCCTTGGCCCAGCAAACAACAACAACGCAATCTGCTCAAAGAGTACCAACACATATGTACATACATACACACATAGATATATTTATGTGTACGTACAATACATACTTAAGTTAATGTATTTGCTTAGTATTGTTTCTGCTTTGGCTTTTATTCTTCTTCTTCGTCTTCTTCATTTTCATTATTGTTGCTTGCCTTTTGTCTTTGTTTTTGCTGTCGTAGCTGAGCAAAAAATTAAGCATGTGATCCAAGCATATGCCAAGAGCAAAAGGCGGCAGGCAAAGATCAAAGCACACACACACAAGAGAGCAAGAGACGCAAAGAGAGACTGGAAGATGCGAAGGTGCGCAGAGTGCAAGAAATTGAGAGTACAAATGTGTGAGAGTGTGAGCTTGTGTGAGAGAGCGAGCTTAGTTTGCCCTTGCAGTTGACAACCCCTCGCGAAAGCTTACACTTTTGCACAGTTATATTTATGTGCAGCATGTGCAGAGAGTGAGAGAGCGAGAGAGAGAGTTCGATTACCCGCTGCAAGGTTATAGGTATCAGTCGCAGATTGTTCTTCTGAATGAAAGAATGAAAGCTTACACTAAAATTGGAAGTGCAATTGGAAACTGGAAATGTTATGGTATGATTTGGGTTACTTCCAGTTAAATTGGCAATTCAATACACAGCAAAGAAACGGAGACTGGAAGTGTAAATTTATATTGGAATTGAAATGGAAGTAGAATATTTACTATGAAATGGTAAACTTAATAAATCAGACATGTTATGTTATTATACTTCCCGCTAAACTTGCAATTTGATAAAGTAAACTTGCTTCCATTTAATTTGTTTTTTTTTTAATTAACAAATGTCACTTGTTTGTGAATCATAACTGTAATTTGCGATTGTATCGTTTACAGTTACGGTTTCCGTTATTCGAAATGATCCATAACAGAAAGTTCTATTAAAACAAAAGTGGAACATGTCTAATGATAACAGTCAAAACACAAGGTACAGTGATTACAACTAATAAGCAACTCAAGAACATCGGATATCGAAAAATCACAAAAAATAAATTTAAGATTAAAGTTTGTTTATCTCAAGATGATTTGCTGAAAGTTGTGAAATTACTGCAAGTGCCCAAAATAATAATAAAAATAATAAAACGGTATCAATGAACTCTATGTGAGTTTAACGATTTCAGACTGATAAAACTAGGTATTTCATCATAATACAAATATAATCTATCTATTTCAGAAAGGTAACTAAAAAAAAATTAATCAGCTCAAAAAAAAACCCGTTAATATAGTAACTAAAAACTGAAATAATGAACGGGTTTAATAAAAAGAAAAAGTAGAGATAATTAATAATTGCAAACTCTTTTGCTCATCATTATAATATAATCTATCTTTTTCAACCCGTTCATATAATGACTAAAAACTAAAATAATGAATGAGTTTTCAAAAAAAAAAATAATAAAAATCTATCTTTTCAGTAACTAAAAACTAAAATAATGAATGAGTTTTCCAAAAAAATAAATTTCTAATGTTTGTAAATTCTTTTTTTTATGCTCATCACTTGAATACAATCTATCTTTTTCAGTAACTAAAAAATTAAATAATGAATGAATTTCCAGAAAATAAAAATCGTTCAATAACTGCTAACTTGATTTTAGCTAATTAATCTAAAGTTTTGATTTGCGCCTGGCGTCAAGTCGTCAATCCTTAGACTGGGTCAATGGCAGTTCCATCGATCGCTCATACGACGCGTAGTTCCAAAGTTTCCCTTAAAAAAAAAAAACATGAGAGGAGTCAAAGTCCAACACAGGTTAACTGTGAACTTGGCACTCCTCCTTTCTCTCTCTCTCTCTCTCTCGCTCTCTCTTTGTCTGCCTTTCTGCTTGATTTTACTGCTCTAATCCATCACAAATGTGTCTGATTTGTTTCTATATTTCCAGGCTAGATATTTGTTGTTGTTTGCTAAACAAAATATTAACACATCACTCTTCTCTGACAAGACAATAAGTGTGTGTGTGTGTGTGTGTTGTTGTTTTTTTATTGTTGTTGTTGTTGCTGGTTCACATGTGATGCTTGCGTTGCGTCGCAGCTGGACTGGGGAATCATGTGAGTTGAGTTTCCTCGCCTCGCCTTGCCTCTCCTTCTCCCCTTTCTCCTCCCCCTTCCCTTCCTCGTCAATTGATGTGCCCCATGTTGAGGCAGCACACTCGGTCGACAGTCGTCGCCTATCTGCATAAATATATATACTACATACATAGATACATTTGTATCTCTGAGATACATATAAAAATTGACATGTGTGTATTTGTGAGTTTATATCGATCAGGCGACGAGTACTCATACGAGCACTCATACTATATATTTATTCATACTCGTCTGTTGTTTATCGTCGCTTCGTTCACAACACAACGGGACGTTTCCCGGATCCGATTCAAACCGATGCCGATTCCCATAACGATTCCTATTTTCGATTTTGAACAATTCGGATTCCCCATTTTGCCTTGAACTTCATTTGGCGTCTAGCATCGCGGCCATAAAGATTGTGTGCGTGTGTTTGTTTGTTTGTGTCGCATAACAGTGAATTGCAATTACCGTTATTGCCAACAGCTATTATAGTTACCGTTAGCACTACAGCTAACGTTTTTAAGTTAAACGCATGATTAAATATATAAATATTGTTGATAACTGTGACAATCTACAAATTTGTTTGCTTTTATTTATAAATAAAATAATAAAATAAAAGAAAAATAATAATAAATAAATGAATAAATAAATAAATATAAAATTATAAATAAATAATAAAATAATAAATAAAATATAAAATAATAAATAAATTATAAAATAAATCAATTACAAAATAATAAATCAATTATAAAATAATAAATAAATTATAAAATAATAATTAAATTATAAAATAATAAATAAATTATAAAATTATAAATAAATAAAAATAATTAGAAAAGTTAAACTTCTTGAATTATGTTTACTTATGAATTTTTATTAATACTAAATTCAAATTAAAATAATTGATAAATAATAAGTAATTATAAACTTGTTGAATTATTGGCCAACTTTTAAAGCCCTTACGCATGCATACGGCGCCGTTTAAATACACGTAAGCTGCCCCAGACTTTAAAATACCATTCACATTCAAAACATTTATCAAACATTTATCATTTATCGAGCTCCCGACTATAGGATACCCGTTACCTATTTAAATAAATTTAAAATTTTTTTTATTGCATACTATTAGGCACTTACATTGCTTATAATCTAAAATAAGCCATTACCATCTTTCTATTTGTTCGATCTTGTTACGATTTAGTAAGATGATAGCTAATAATAGTAGTTAACGTTGAGACAGAAGGACATGGCTATATCGACTCGGCTCTTGCTGCTGATCAAGAATTTATATAGTTTATAGGGTCAAAGATGCTTCCTTCTCCCTGTTACACACATTGCAATGAATACAATGTAACCTTTTACTTATTTTTTAAGTAACGGGCATAAAAATTTACCCTTGTCTAGTCTCAATTTTCTTTTTTTTTAAATAACCGTACTGAATCTAGATTCTTTATGCCACATATACACACACATACATACATATCTACCTCCGGTGGTGGTTGCACTCGTGATCCCGAGTCGGGCCCACTAACTAATCTATGTGTCTCACATAGAAAATTCCCCCTTTCTGCGGTTCCTTATCGCGGTGTCATAAAACAGAAAATTAAGCAATAAAGCAAGCCCCCCGCCCCTCGTTTACCCCCCAGCCCCCTTGACGATCACTTAAGGCAGTCATAAAGCATTAAGAGCACACGAAATTTCGTTAATTATAGCGCTAATTTAGGCAGTTGGCAGTTGTAGTTTCAATTTAGCGCTACTTATTGTTAGAGCCAATTCAATCCATTTATAAACCCCCCACTAAAAATAAATTAGAACCTCAAATCTCAGGGGCGGGTTACAATTCTTCAAGTGGTTGGAGGAAGTGATCAAACAAACGATCAACTGATCAATGAAATAAACAATCCATGTTACCAAGTACCTATAATTTCAAGATACAAGATTTATAGACTTCCTCTCTTTATTTATTTTTTTTTTGGCAGTTCCCAAGTTCAATCCGATAAGCGATAATACTTCAGTAATACGTGCTCAACATGATCTTATCTTTTTTTTCGCTAACATCATAAAAAAAACCCAAAAAAATGTAGAAAAGAAAGCAAATCGAAATTTGTTTAGGGGTTATCAGGTTCGTATTTTGTTGTGAGTAATCGTCACGTGCTGTTTGTGGGTTCTATTTATAGAGAGGACATATACAATTTACCAAGAGATATAGATGTACTTATATAGATACAAATAGTGTTTGCTATTGGGAGACACTGTAATTGAGTGGGGATTAATTTGAGGATGAGCAATTTGTGTTTTGTTGACCATCTGTGAATTAGTCACACGCTGAGCAACTTTGATTAACATCTATGATATCATATGATAGTCAGCTGTGTTCAATGGATTTTTCTAGTACTTATAAAAGCGACTCTAATTGCTTTTAGTGTGCCGAAGTTAGACTGAAAAAACTGTGATTATAATATATGATAATTTTACTTTGCTTTTATCTTTTTACGATACTCAATACCTTTTTATTATTTATTGTTATTTCGAGGAATTTCCTAAGAATTGCTTTTTATTTTTTATCTAACTTTTAGATATTTCCTATCTTATTGTTAAATTTTTTTTTTTTTTTTTGATAATTTTAATTCTTTCCATTTTTTTTCGATAATTTGTCTTTTTTTTTAAATTGTTTTCCGAGAATTTTCTTTTTATTTCATATTTTTACTATAGTTACGTATACTTAACAATTTATGTAATTTCGAGGATTTTCCTAAGAACTGCTTTTTATTTTTTTTATCTATCTTTAAAAAATTTCCTATCCTTTTTTTTAATCTCTTGTTTTGATAATTTTAATTTTTCCGATATTTTTTACAATCTTTTTTTGTTAATTTTTCTTCATTTCATATTTTTACTATATTTTGGTATACTTAATAATGCCTTAATCTCGAGGATTTTCCTAAGAAGTGCTTTTTATTTTTTTATCTTTCTTTACCATTTTTCCTTTCTATTTTTTTAATCCCTTGTCGATAATTTAAGTTTTTTCTTGTCTATTTTTTTTTCAATAATTTTCTTCCTTTCTATGCGTGGCCACCGCTGATCTAAACAACTCTTTTTATAGTTTTGATGAAGAAAATATTATTTTTATTGCCTCTTCCAGCATTTGAGTCCGAAATTTTATTGTGAATACAGTCGATACTTAAGATATTCGTACTCTCATGACTCATGACCTTAACAGTCTGCAATGAGCTCAAATCTTTATGGTGGTTTATTCGAATTATCATTCGATTCGTGGGTGTTGAATTGAATTGAATTTAAATGAAATTCTGCCAATGTTTTTTGCGTCATCTACAACACATAAGCTATCTCTCTTTCTCACATACACTAACTTGTCTAATTTCTCTCTCTTTCTGTCTCTGTTTTCTTTTTTAGCCAATTCCCCTTCGATGCCAGCCAGGTGCGCGTGTTGCTCTACAGAGAGGACGACAGTCACGGGCGTCGTCTGCTCTTCGACTCCCATGCGCTGCAGAAGGTGACGCTCAAGGAATCCGGAGGCGCCACAGGCGGCGGCAAGTTCCTCAAGAATGAGAAATACACATCGCTGCAGAATGGCAAAATCCAGGCCAAAGCACATTCCAGCCAAAACAACAGCAGCAATTTCATTGAAGTGTGCCCCGAATATGGCTACAAGGTGAGCAAATGCATCCACTTGGGGAATTCTTAAAGAATATTATCGTATATTTCAATTATTTTATCAGAAGAAAGGATTTTTTCTAAACAGCTAAAATAAATTGCGTGCAAAATCAAGAGAAATAAGAGAGTGTAAGAATAATTCTAGGTATATTAAAATTTTATATTAACCTCAATAGTACCCAAATTTTAGAAAAAATTTCTGTTAAAAAAAAAAAGGAAAAAGATCACTTACGATATGAATCAGCGGTGGGCACGCAGTGGCTCCGGGAGCAGCGAGTGCTCCCAACTGTTTTGCTGCCTATTCGGCGCCGTTGTTGTAGTTGTTGTTGTTGTGCTCCCGAATTCAGATTTCGTGCCTCAAAGAGTTTACAGTTAAAATTAATTTTTAAAATAATAATTGAAAATAAAAAAGTAATTTTTTTCATAATACTGCATCGAACAAAATTATATCTGGGATTTTCTTATGGATTCAGATTTTTTTTTTGGCCAAAATACTCAAACATAAATATATTTTCTTTAAAAATGTACAAAAATCATGATTTTGTTCTAAATAATAATACGTTATTTTTTATTATGATTTTTTCAACATAAGATTTCTATGAAATACCATTTTGTGTTTTTTAAAATATTATAAATTACCATTATAATTATGTCTTACTTTGATATTCACATTAAGAAGAAAGAGTTAAAATTTACAGGTTACCCATAAATCCATCTAATATAATATGCTCTCATTTATCGATATTTTTTTTTTATTTTCATTTTATTATAATACCTATCTGCGATCCCTGAAGAGTACGATAAATTGATTTCTAATCGTTTCTTCTCCTTCCTACAGCACAATCGTCCGTCGGGCGCGGACATCACGCCGATTGGCGAGATGGTCTTTGGCTCCCTGGCCATGTCCTTCTGCGGCACGGCCTTGAAGGTGCACTGGCTGCCACAGCCCGCCAGGATTCTCTGCTCCCAGGTCTACCTGACGCCCACGGCAACGGGAGGAGGAACTTCATCTGGCGCTGGAGCGGGTCATTCGCCGTATTCGACGCTGTCGATGGGCAGCTTAACTCCCCGCAGTTCCATCTGCAGTGAGCACGGATCGATGGACGGATTGTCGATGAACTCGTTCTCGATGCCCTTCAGCGTCAGCGTGGGCCGGCAGATGAGTCTGACGCCGCCGCTAGATGTGCCCACGACGGCTCCAGCGCCCGATCAGCAATCGCTGTCCATCGCGGACAGCGGACCGCGTTTCTCCTCCACGTACAGCAATGCCACGGATTCGGGTTACTCCGCCAGTGCCAGTGGAAGTGGGAGCGGGAGAGGCGCCTATTCCAGTGGCGATCAGTGGTCATATCAGTATTCCACGCGGAGCAGTCTCGGCAGCGTGCTCTCGGATCAGTCGGATGCGATGCGCAAACTCAGCCTGGACGACTGGACCTTCTTCCACAGCTCGCCGCATCTGGACGAGTTCGCCAGCGATGGTTGCCTGCAGCGTCGAATCTCGCGCAATTTGCGCACCTCCTTTGAGTATGAGCATTCCAAGAATGATTTCATCGGCTTCCTCAGCGACCATGTCCAGGGGAATCCCAGTGCCGCTGCTGCTGCTTCCACTCAAATCTCTGGCGGCAGTGAGGGCGGCAACATGGCGCCACCTCAATATAGACGCGCCAGCTACTGTGCCAACGAATCCCGCAGCAATCCGGAGATGGGACGGCGTCAGGCGAACCTGCGACGTCGCCCGAAGCTCGGACTCGCCGTCTGCATCGCCATGAGCGAGTCCTTCGAGGAGGAGATGGAGCTCTTCTGCAGCGAGCACATTGCGCTCCTCGAGTCCATGCTGAGCCGGCTGAGGGCGAGCACGGAGCACGCCTACATCAACCACAAGAACTTTCTCCAGGTGAGCAGCAAAAACTGATTACAGAAATACACAAATATTCTAATTAATAAAATATATAAATTTACATTTCTAATATTATTCAAATTTGTTGATAATTTAAATTTTAAGTTTTTTTATATGTGAAATTTTTTAATACAAAACATTTTCTAAAACAGTGAAGTAGAGTCTAAGTTTCTAGCTTAAAATATAATTATAAACATATCATTTGCTTAATTTAACTCTAATTTTTCTCAAATTGGCGTCACAATGTCGCCTTCTTCATTGTCGACGATGAATAACGATAAGAGTATAAGTTCCTAAGAGTTTAAAAGTTTAAACTTGGATTCTAAATCTGTCATTTGCTCAATTTAACACATAACGTTCGCAATTTGGCGTCACAATGTCGCCTTTTTCATCGTCGACGAGGAAACAACAACAAAATGTTAACGGAGCTGCTAACAATTTATTTATAAACCAAGCATAACCCAAACATAAATTCATAATGTTGTTGTAGAACTTAATTGCACAAATAAAACATTTTTAATTAAATTGTTTTTATTAAATATTAATTGTCTACCGAATGAATTTAAATCAATAAATTAGTAAATAATTAAATATTCAATATTTAATTAGACAATGCACAAAAAATCTAAATTTTATTTAATAAATTGAATGCGTAGCTTATATTTAAATTTGTATTATTTAATGGATAAATTAAATTAATAAAATGTTTAATTTAAATTAATAAATGTATAGAAATAATTCAATGTTTAAATTAACAAAATTATTTAAATAAAAGTTTAAATAAAAATGTAATAAATAAGTAATTAATTTAAACTTTAGATGAATAAAACAAATGATTTAATTAGTACATTTTTTAAATTTTAATTAGACAGTTAAATAAATTAAGTTAACTTAAATTTAATTCAAATAAATTGAATGCGTAAAGTATACTTTTAAATTTAAATTTTTTATCAAGGAATTTAATAAACACACAGTAATTTATGTTACATTTTATAACAATAATTAATTAAATTAATCACTCAATGATTTTAAGAATAAATAAGTAATTATTTTAAGATATAAACTAAACAATTTTTTATTGAACGAGTAAGTAATGTAATTTAAATTTTAAATCAAGAAATATATAATAATAGTTCACTTTAAATCAGCGGTGGGCACGCATGGGCTCCGGGAGCTAGCGGCTGCTCTGCTTCAGATTTCGTGCCCACCGCTGCATTAAATTAATAAATAAGTAAATCGTTAAAAATACAAACTAATCAATATTTAATTAAATACATATATTATTTAATTTTAATTTTAAATTCAAATTAAATTAATAATTCCCTTCCTTTGTTTAGATCATGTTCCAGGCGTGGCAGGATGCCCAGCGCTGGTTCAGCGATCTGTTCACCGCGCCGCGGATCAAGACGCCCGTCTGGCTGAGCATCACGACCAGCGGCAGCAAGTACTCCAAGACTGTGGCCGAGCGATTCATCAAGGAGCTGTGCGATCTGCTCTCGTTTGCCGACACCAAAGACTCCAATTTGTAAGTGATAAAAAGATATAAAATTAAATCTCTGAACTCTCTCTAATCTGTGTTTCATTTGCTGCAGTTTCATTAGCACCATGCTGACCGGGATACTCACCTATCATCTGGGCTGGGTGGCCACCGTGTCCGCCTTCAATGGCTCGAATAGCTCTAAGGGATCAAGTGCATCCTCGGCGGCAATTGAGCGACGTGCCAAGTTGTTGCAAGTGTCCCAGAAGCATCCATACAATGCACTCTGGGCACAACTGGGTGATCTCTATGGCGCCATAGGAATGCCACCCAAGCTGGCCAGGACGATCATCTATGGCACGGAGAAGATGTGGGTGGAGAAGCTGCTCAATGTCCTAACATATTTCATACGCTGCAGCGAGGTCCGAAGAGCGGCCAAGCGGGAGGATTTCAACAAGCAGCTGATCAATGATTTGGTCGTTAGTCAGAGTCAAAGTCAGGAGCGGCACAAGAGTCCGCCGACAATGAGGCGTAGAACAGGATTGGGCATGGGAACAGGATTGGGAGTGGGTTTGACACGCACCACAACCTGCAAACAGAATCTGAATGCGATTGTGGATGACGCTGGAGGAGATGTGGAGCGGGAGGAGCGGGCAGAGGAGGAACAGGATGAGGATGAGCAGCAGGAGCAGGAGGAAGATTCAGATGATGCTCAGTTGATGGGCATGACACTGAAAAAGAACGAGATACCCACAGTGCTGGCATTCCGGGACTCGCACTTTGTGCAGCAGGAGCTGCGCATTGGCAACTACCTCATGGACACGGGCATTGAGAAGAAGTCGCTGCTGGCCAAGCAGGCACAGCAATATCTGCGCACGGGCAAAGATGGACGCATACGTTTGACAGTCACCACTCCGGAGAATGTGGAGCTGCACATGGAGGAGGAGCAAACATCGAATGCGGGCAGTTCCATCGATGATGGCGCCATTGAAGCGCTGGAATTTGATGAGACCAAGACGCAAGTGGAGACAAGTGGAAAACAGAGACAGAAGAATCATTTCTTTTCATTTGGCACGGGCGTCAAGGAGGGATTGAGTCTGAGTGATCTGGCCAAGCTGCAGCAGGGCGTCAAGCTGATCAATCGCAAGCTGGAGCGACGCTGCAGCAGTTACTCCGTGGAGAGCAATTCACCACCATTGATACAAGAGCCATTGATCCAGGAGCGACGTGTCTCACATTTGTCCCTCTCCGACTTAATAACCCAGAACAGCATGGGCAAAAGTGGACGCATGAATTGGGGCATTGAGCCCATCAAGGAGAACGTCAGTCTCGAGGAGCAGATACACTTTGATCAGTGCAAGAAGCTGATTGAAAGGGAACACGGAATACAGCGTCAACAGACGGAGGACAATGGCAATGGCGTTGTCTTTGTCTTGGGCGACAATGAACCGCTGATTAATCTCAAGAAGAGCCAGGAGCAGCTCAACGAGGTGCAGACAACTCTACTGTGTCCACTGCATCAACGCAATCACGAGGCCAACAAGAAGCATTCGGGCATGAAGTTCAATTTCGAGCAATATCCACAGATTGCCACCAACTACATGAAGAGCAAGAATCTGTTGATGTCCAACTACGATCTGTTGATGGACAAGGCCAGCAAACTGGAGGCAAGTGAATCTGGAGTGAATTTAAAGTCCAGTGACAGCAGTGTCACCTTGCAACAACAGCAGCAACAACAGGTGGATTTGGCTGCCAGCGGAAGTGGCAACATCAACGAACGTTGTCTTGTGTGTTGCTGTGGCAGTGGCAACATCGGCGGCAGTGGCAACATCAACAGTGGCAACACCTACCAAACTCCCTCGAATGCCACCGAACTGGAATTTGAAACGGATGAGGTGCATTGCTATGGGAATGGCAATGGCAACAACTCCAACTCCAATTGCAACTCCAATTCAAGTGTGCTGCAATCCGTCAACTCTGCCGCCTCCATTGATACGTTAAAGTCCATGCCGGAGGCGTTGACCACGCCCAGCTATACACGGCGACAGCAGCCCAAACGTCTGCCCTCGCAGCGCAGCTCCGTCTCCTCGGTGGCCGCCAAATGCGCCGCCGTGAATGAGACCCAGCAGCTGTTGAAGCTGCCCGTGCCGGGCATCAAGGAGCTGCCCCAGGAGGACGAGCCGCCGGGCGACAAACTGCGCGCCGGATTCATTCCATCGCTGCTGCTGAGCGTCAGCGATCACTACGTCTCCGACATGGTGCTGCAGGTGAGATAAATTGAAATTAGAAAATAAGTTTAGAAAAAAAGTTAATCAGGAGAAAATGGAAGAAATATATTATTTAAAAAAGGATAAAGCAACTTGGTAGATCATAAATGGAAAAATAAAAAAAATTAATATAATTTATTAAAAATCATGGAATTTAAATTTAAGAAAGAAAATTTGAAAAGACAAATAACGAAAGTTTCAGATATCAAATACATTTGGTTCAAAATCAGTCTATTTAATTTGGAAGAAAAACGTCGAAAATAAATCCACTCCAGAGATAAATTTAAATTGGAAAATAAGTTTAGACAAAATTAAATCAAGCATAAAATGGCAAAGTTAAAACTAGATAAAACCGGATTAAACATTTTTTAAATAAAAGTGTGTGAGCTAAAACTAAAAAAAACTCAAAGAAAATTGGGAGAGCATAAATGTGAAAATTTAAAAATGATAATTATTGATTAAAAATCGTGAGATTTAGATTTAAACTAAGAAAATTTGAAAAGACAAAAACGAAAATGGCAGATATCAAATACATTTCAGTAAATCAGTCTATTTTAGAATAAAAATGTCGAAAATAAATCCACTCCAGAGATATATTGAAAATAGAAAATAAGTTTAGAAAAAAAGTGAATCAGGAATAAAATGGGAAAGCTCAAGTTAAATAGATCCAAATTCAAAAATTATTTAAATAAAAGTCTAAAAAAAAAGATAAAGAAAATTGTGAAAATTTAAAAATGAAAATAATTTACGAAAAATCGTGGGAATTAAATTTAAGAAAGAAAAATTAAAAAAGATAAATAACTTAATAAATTAAGTGGTAATAAACTTATTAAACTTAAAAAAAAAGAATTCCATAAGTCGATGTCTCCATAATTCGAACTTTTTCTTTGAAAAATGGTGATTCGAGTTGAGGAAATTTGAATGTATTTTTTTTTTGGTTGAATTTCTTAGTTTTAGTTTTTTTTTTTAACTTTAGTTTAGTTTAAAGTTTACCTTTATTTTATTCTTTTTTTTTAACTTTAAAACCATTTGAAATTTGCTTAAATGTAACCCAAGATCAGCCTTTAATTATTTGATCTCTGATTTTCTAGGGCACCTGTGCGCCGCCCAACAAGTGGGAAATGAATCTGCGCGAGGATCTGGCGCTGGCCGCACGTTCCGCCTCGCTCATCTCCCAGCCGGCGGAGAATGTGGCCATTGTGGCCGACATGGACAAGTGGGATGTGCGTCTAATCTCATCGCAGCTGCAGCAGTTTCCCTACGCCGGCGGACAGAGCTCACCGGTGGGCATGTCCCAGCTGGTCTCAAGCATGCTGGAAACGGTTCAGGCCATGCACGTGGGCGGCATTCCCGCCTATGAGGTAAGTTCTGGCCATGATTCTGAGTTGAATATTTTACTTATAAACTGTTTTTTAATTGCAGTGTTTGTCGTTTCTCGAGTCGAAGCTGCAGGAGATCTATTTGCAGTCGGAAACATTGGCTGCATTTCTATTGGAAACGGATCCCTGTCGGTTGAGCGACATCACAACTCCATTGCAGCTGTCGGAGAACGATGTGCCGCTGCTGCTCTCCATTGCCTACATCCACACGCCGAAGATCAGTCGCAAGTGCGGCATCAGCTTTAGATGACAGACCAAATCATTGCCAACATCATTATTCATCAACATTATCAACATTAACATTAATCTTTATTCATCTCAATCATCCAAAAGCGAAACAAGCAAATACTCCAGCGAATTTTCATTTCACTGATTTTGTGATATATATTTTTATGGAATATAGCGTATAGTAAAATCAGGTTACTTTTAAATTAGGGTTTAATGGCAGCTAAAACACTCATATATATTAATATACATTTGTAGTTTCATCTTGAATTCATCAACACAAACATTTAATATTATTATGATTAAATTGTTATAATTTAGAGAACCCACTTATCGTCAGCACAGTCACATGAAGAAGTATTGTAAATTATTTGATTTAGATTTAGTTAGCATGATTGTGGGACACGACTTAGCAGCACTCCAAATGTTTCGCTATCAATCCGATTGTACTATATACAGTTGCGGTCAAAAAAATAGTAGTGCGTGCAATGTAATTACATAAACGGAAAATTAAAGGACTTTCAATTTATCCAAATTTTTTATTTATTTTTTTTAAGGTACGTTATTATATTGTAAATCCATCTGAGGAATCAAAGATAGTGAAAATTTATTATTTTTTGACTTAGCAATTTTTTTCTTGTAATAGTCTGAAAAATGGGCGGTCAAAATAATAGTAGTGATTAACATATTACAATATTTTTATGCTGAAATCAAGCCTAAATTAATTTTTATGTTATTTAAAAGGTTAGATATGTGAAAGGCACTTAATAATTAACAAATTTTATACTTTTTTGTGAAGACTTTATTTTGAATTAACGCCTTACAACGACAGATTATGGAGTCCACCTGGCTTTGACATCGTTCTGGATGTATTAAGCTCCAGGGGCTCCTAGCGATCTACTAAAGATGAATATTATATTTTGTTTGATGTTTTGCAATATCCCTCTTGATATCGGACCACAAATTTTCAATCGGGCTCAGATCGGGGGACCGTGGGAACCACTCCAATACATTAACTTTTTTTTATGCGAACCATTCTTTCGCAGATTTGCTGGTATGCTTTGGGTCTATGTCCTGTTGGAACCACCAAATTATCGGCATATCATCTGAAAAATACGGTAGCATAATGTCCTGAAGATTTTTCACATGTTCGTGCCTATCCATTAGGGTTTTGATATCATACATGGGTTCGACCCCGTAAATTGAAAATGCGCCCAGATCATTATTCTCAAACCACCATGTTTGACAGTCCTGCAGGTGAATCTGGGTTGATATTCGGATTTTTATGGATACCTTATATGTTATCGAGATCCTCGACCACCAAATAAAATAATTTTGGACACATCCAACCATTAGAAGATTCCTTATTTCTCAAGGGCCAATTCAAGGTTTCCTTAGCAAACCGAAATCACTTTTGGCAGGTATTTTTTTTCAATAACGGAATTTTTTCCGGACTTCTTTCTGCCAGATTATTATTTCGCAAACATCCAAGAATGTTTTCCACCTTTTGGTTCGTACATAAGTTTTTTTTTATAAGTGCTGCAGGAACAAAAGGGTCGCGATTCAAATACCTCATTACTTTTGTCACTAGACTTTTGGACATGGATCGAGCTCTTCCTCGTTTATCTTATTTTGGAGAGTACTTAATGGCGTTTCTGATTATGGTTGGCAATCATCTAATCAAATTTTCCACTTCCTTAAACGTTATCCTTTTTGGAATCAATTTTTTAATACGATCACGCCTATCAGGAGTGCAATGCTTGCCACGCCCCATTGTAACAACTCTAAGCAAAAAATTGTTTATAAAATGTATAGTAAATTATCAAATTACATAAATAAATATCAAATCAAGTGTCTTTCCTGCTTAATATCCTTTTTTTCCCACTTTTAATGCATTCACTACTATTATTTTGACCGCCCATTTTTTAGACTATTACAAGATAAAAATTGCTAAGTCGAAAAATAATAAATTTTCACTATCTTTGATTTCTCAGATTGATTAACAATATAATAAGGTATCTTAAAAAAATTGAATAAAAAATTTGGATAAATTAAAAGTCTATAAATTTTAAGTTTTTGTAAGTTCATGGCAAGCACTACTATTTTTTTGACCGCAGCTGTAAATATACATGCTCTCCCCTCTAGTGTTTGATTTAGATTTAATAATTTATGACAGCAATAATCTAATAATCGATTTAATATACTTATAAATAAGTTTACACAAACACACATAATTTTGTAGCAGCTAATAATAATTGTTAACATTCGAGAATTAACTACCAACATACATACATAGTAGATACATACTTTATATGTATATAGCAATAATGTCTATAAGCAATGGATTTGTATACGTATTTTTGAAACAAAAGATAAAAAAAAACCTAAACAAACTACAAACATCAACATTGTTTTTATTTACACTTTTCAGCTAATTCGCTTTATTTGAAATCCAACCCATTCTAGTTAAGTTGGTTGCGGCTGCGCAGTTTTGGTTGCAGCAAGAAATTAAAAATTAAATTTTCGTTTGCTGCTGATTTCTGTTCGCCGGTATTTCACCTGGTATTTTGGATCTTTTGGGTCTATTCGCTCGAGGTTTGTACGTATGGTTGTCTGTATGTACGTATGTATGTATGTATGCTTTTAGGATTTATGAAGGAAAATCCAGCTGAATAAAAAATACCAGCTGATGTGCAAGCCTTTAAAACTCAAAACCCGAATAAGAAGGCAAAACTGATTGAGAAGAAAAGTCAAGAGAAGTTGAAAGAAAGGTCGAAAGAGAAGGTAAGAGGAAAAGAAAAGACCAAGGAGAAGGAAAAACTGAATCAACCAGCTAAAGAGAAGAAAGAAGCTTAGTCGGTTTAAGTATTTTGTATGTGATTGAGACTGTTGCGTGTATTAAATGAATTTCCGTTATATTCGGATTGGAAGAAGTTAAGTTGAAATGCGCGTACACACCAGCAGCAGCAGCAGCAGCAGCAACAAATCCGCACACATCATCAATGATCACACAATTTGCGAACACTTACAAACAACATCGATAGCACGATTCCACGACATTCCCAAGCATTTAACAAAAACCCTCTTGTTTCCTCTCCTTTTGTCCCGCACTCAAGAATTGTTGGCAGGGCAAATTCGGCGAAATAAAATAAAATTTTCTCGTCCGCAATTTTTCTACAAAACTAAATAAAAGTGGGAACGATGAGCGGCGAGCATTGTCCCTCTCTCCTCTCTCTCACCTGTCATTGTCACAAAAAACAATAGATGGCGCACCTTAGCGCACACATAGATGGCGCCACAACTGCGCGCCTGATCCAAGTGATAAAAGTGGTCCGCAAAATCCCAAAAAACGTTCAAATTCTTCTGAAATTTTTGAGAACAATTTTTTCGGCCGAAAAAGTCAACTTTTTTGTTTTTTGAGCTAGAGCTTTGAAATTGTGTCAGAGAATTTGTTAAATTTTTCTCGAATTATTGATATTTGTTGTTTCTCAAATTCCCTGTTATTTCTCAATTTTTTTGGGGTTTTTTCTCAATTTTGCCACCAAAACCAATTTCTAAATAAAGTTAATTATTTTACCTAATTTTGGATTTTGTTGTTTTTTTGAAATTAATTCTCAGCTTTTTTAAATGAATTTTTAAAAATTTCACGTTTTTTCATTTCAAATTTAGCGCGCAAAAAGTGGACTTTAC
Organism: Drosophila recens; assembly: GCA_037043495.1. Classification (NCBI taxonomy): domain Eukaryota; kingdom Metazoa; phylum Arthropoda; class Insecta; order Diptera; family Drosophilidae; genus Drosophila; species Drosophila recens. The sequence goes on along the minus strand of JBAMBJ010003217.1, from coordinate 45,770 downwards.
GGCTTGCGCGTAAAAGTATGCAATGCAATCGCAAACTCTTACTTTAAATTTATTTCTGCAGCTCAAAAGCATGCAATTTTTTCCACAGCATATTTACTTATATGCACGAAAGTATGCAATACTATTGAATTTAATAACTTTCACATTTTTGGGCGCGCAAATTTGAAATGGAATTTAAAAAAATCAATTAAAAATTAAATAAAAACAATTTAAAAAAAAAAACAAAATGCCAAATTCGGTAAATTAATTAACTTTATTTTAAAATTAGTTTGGTGTCGAAACTGAAAAAAAAGCCAAAAAAAAATTGAGAAATAAAAATAAAATTGAGAATCAAAGATATCGGAATTCGAGAAAAATTCAACAAAATGTCAGGCATTTTTTTCAATTTTCTAGCTCAAAAAACAAAAAAGTTGATTTTTTCGGCCGGAAAAATTGTTCTCAAAAATTATAAACTAGTCGCTAGAATTCGATTTGCCTCAGCCAACTGACATTTCCTGTTAAAATAAGAAGAATTATGATAAAAATATAAAACTCAGAAATTATTTTTTAATGTTTTTTATTGATGTTTTTGCTAAGTTTTGTTTTTAAACAATTTTACAAGTAAATACATACATTTATTTATATAATTTTTATGCATAATTGTTTATGATATATAATTATAATTTACATAGTTAACATGATATATATGTTTATATTTATATTCCGACTGAATTGGTTACATTTTAATCGTTTAGAACTAATGCACATAAATTAAACGGGCAGCAATTGATTTTATCTGTTTTCTTGTTTGATTTACATTTAAACAAATAATTAATTAATTATCACATTTCCTAATTGTTATATATAATTAATTATATATAGAGCTATTTTCACTTCAACGGACTACAATAATTGAATACTCGGCCAACTGAGGCGTGGCCTGATTGGAGATGATGATGATGATGGCATTGAGAATGTACTTGGATCACAATCATTTGCCCTTCTGTGCCTCCAGATAGGTGGCGGTGAAGGTGAGCAGACGATGCCGCTGCTTCAGATTGCGAGCACGAACGTGGGACGAATTCAGCTCCTCGGTGTAGCTGCCGGGGAACCAGCCGACGGCTCCGTCCCGAATGCGTTCGCCCTGGTACCAACCTGAGGAGATAAGAGAGAGAAAAGTTGTTAGGAGATGAAAATTGATAGATTCTGTATACGAATGTCGAAAAATATTACTCAGAATAAGAAATTACGAATCCAAAATTAGTAATCCAAAATTAGTATCCCATAATTAGGAATCCAAAATTACGAATACGAAATTAGGAATACAACAGTTATTAAACAATGTCTACCATTTCATAATTTGAATGTTTTTTTCCGGTCCTATCTTTAGTGACAGGAAAACCAAAGATACTTTTCCAAATTTTTGTTTTCCTTAAAATTTTTACGCTGCATATTTTTCTTAGTTGATATTCCTAATTTATGATTAGTAATTTTTTCTTCTCAATTTTAGATTCCTAAAATTTTAATCTTGGTTTTCTTTTTAAAATTTCTTAAAAAAGTTTCGGATTTCGTATGAGATACCCCAGATACCCCATTGAAAGGTGCAGCTAACTCACCATCCGGCAGCTTGCGTGAAACATTAACAACGTCGCCCAGCTCCAGCTGTAGCACATCTGGCTCATCAGATTCGTAGCTGTGCTTGGCAATAACCTGCGGACAGTCCCAGGACTCGTACAACTTCTCGCCGGGCGTTTCCGCCTCCGGTGGACGCATCGCCTCCAGCCAACGCTGCTGATCGGATACCGATGGACATGACAGCACCTGTAAATAAATTAAAATGAATTTACGTTCTATCTAGTCTCTTCTAGGTACACTCACAAGTTCAATTGTCTTGCGCTCGTAGTTCTCCAGCAGCGTCATCAGCATGAGATTTTTACTAGTGGGATCCTTAATGTCTTTGGTGGGCAGCTGTGGCAAAGTGTCGCCCGTGGCGAGGGTCAACATGCTCCGGGGACAGTAGTCAAACACCGTAAAGTTGGATTCGCCCTTGCGCTTGCAGAGCACCAGCAAATCGGAGAAGAGAAAGGCATAGATGCTCGACTTGGTGAAACGCTTGCCAAAGGTCAACTTGGCGTCATCGCCTCGCCACACGAGATGCGTCAACTCCCCCCGCTTGACCAGGAAACGTGGCTTGGCTCCTTGTTTGGGCACGCCCACGGGCGCAATGGCCAGCGCCCGTATGTGACTGGGAAACTCCAGCTGCTTGGAGATGCGCTCCAGCTCGTAGGCCTGCTCCCAACGATTCGCCGCCTCGTTGCACTGTGCGACGATCTTCTGTACGAGAGCTAGCGTTAATTTCCAGCTCTCGTATTCCTCGGCATTGTGCGGCGACTCCTTGCTGAACACGGCATCGATGAGCAGCGGCAATCGCGTGATTCTCTGCATGGGCAGCATGAGAAACGAGTGCAGATTCAGGCCACAACAGCTGGGATTCGCCTCCAGTTTGTCCAGCTGCTGCTGGAATGCTCCATTCTTCGCCTCCTTCAAGCGACGCAGCGTTCGATCCATGCGTCCCTGATGCTCACAGAATGTGATGTACACGTGGAAGTGTCGCTCGGCAATCTCGTAGATGCAGCGACTCAGTCCGAGCAGCATGATGTTGTTCTGCCAGCAGCATTCCAGCTCCGTCAGCAGCCGCTCCGAGCACTCGTGCACGGGCACGATGTAGGAGAAGAGCGCTTTCCGATCCCGCGTGCTCAGCACGGCGCTGTCGCAGAACGCCGTGTTGTTCATGAAATGGCGACGCAGCAGATTCAGCGATTTCAGGTAACTCGCCTCCGATGTCATGATCTCGAACTTGGCCTCCTGCAAGCCACGTTCCCGCGGCGTCAGCGTAGCTGAAAATGGATTGAAAGGCAGATTAGTTTATAGAACTTAATCCATGTCCAAGTCTTTGCTACTCACGCAGTATGCACGAGTGTATAACCTCGGGAATCTCGCTCCACAGCGTCCGCGATGGTCCATTCTTCGGCTCCACCAGCTGCAGCGCCGTTGGACGCGTCCTCGACTGCTGTGTCGACAACGTCTTGGAGTTGGAATTGGAGTGGGAGTGAGCGTGCAGTCCAATTTCCTCGTAGCCATCCGCCGAACTCTCCTGCGCCTCCAGGTCACGTGTAATGGACTGCAAAACAACACAAGATATTGATTAATTAGAATTAATATAAGTTAAATAAATAATTATTTTGTTTGTATTAATATGCGAAATATTCTGCGACTTTGGATTTTCTAATCATAAGCTCAGACAGTACAAATTTTAAAATATTCAGAAAATTGAAAATGTTTAAGAATTTAAAATATTCAAAAATAGAAAACTGTTGAAAAATGTATTGTAAAATTAAATTATGATAGATAATAAACTACTATAATCAAAATGACAAACCGCTTGAAAATCGATGAAGTTTTGACAAAGCTTTAAAAGTTTGAAAATTTTGAAAAAATGCGAAATGTATATGAAAAAAATTAAATGTTTGAAAGAAATAAATTTTAGATTCGGAATCAATAAATTAGTCAGTACATGATAAAAAAAACACAATTTTTATCGAAATCGGTTGAGTTTTGACAAAGTTATGAGAGTTTAAAAACTTAAAAAAAAAGGTTTCCATTCAAAGTTAAAAAAAAAAAAATTTTTTAGAACAACATTTTAAAGTTTTAGATACAGAATCAATAAATAATTTAATACATAATCAAAAAGACATTTTTCAACGAAGTCGGTTGAGTTTTGACAACGTTAAAAAAGTTTAAAAATTTAAAAAAATGTTAATTTTGAAAAACTTTGAATTTTGATACAGAATCAATAAATAAGTCAACTTTCATCAAAATTGGTCAAGTTTTGACAAAGTCATAAAAATTTAAAGTTGTGTAAAAAATAAGTTTTGAAAAATTTGAAAATTTTAATAACTTTTCAGTTTTTCATAGCTTTACTTTATGTGATGCTGGGGAAAATCAATTTTCATTGTTCGTATATATTTTTTAAGGTTAAAAAATGTGATTTTATCATTACTTTTTTATTGATAATGAAATATCATTAATGATGTTAATAAATTCTTAAGGAGTTGTAGATTAGATGCTTTGACTTACCTCCAATTTGGCAGCGCTGTAGACCTGATAAAGCGGTTCGTTGGAGAAGAGACTGTGCGGCTGGGAGAGATCATCACCCATTCCCGCCTCGTTGCCCGTGGAGACGCCGGAGCTGCCGCTGGAGCTGGCGACGGAGATGCCGCTGGTTTGATAGAGTCCCGACTCGGCGTACCAGGAGCTGCCTCCGCCATTGGCACTGGGCGTGGGCGTGGCCAGCTCATCGCCATTTGGTGTTGACTGCTTGAAGACGCCGCATTCCGCATACCACGAAGTGGGCTGAGGTTGAGGATTACCGTCCAGCTGCGACTGGTTGACACTGTTGCGCTCTCCAGGCGGCACTGGGGGAGGCGGTGGAGGGGGAGGCGGTTCATGTGGACGGACACCAATTGTGGCACGACGTCGCATCGCCTTTGCCTCCTTTTTGGCCTTGCGGGCGACCGTTGAGAACTTTTGGGACTCTGCGCTGGGCATCTGCACGGGAATATCGCCGGAGGAGGCCTTCTCCGAGAATCCCGAGTCGAGTTCACCGGAGCCATGATGCTCCAGCTGTTGCTGAGCAGTAGCAGGGAGAGGATCCTCAATGTAGAAGGTGCTCCGCGTGGGCGTCAACGTGGACAACTGTTTGGTATCAAAGGTGGAACCGACGAGACTCTTTCGCAGCCGGGAACGCAAACTCTTGCCATTCTTCGGCTTGGGACGCAACAAACTCGCACTCGAATTCTGCTCCAGTTGTGGACTTTGCATTTGACTTTGGCTCAGATTCTTCTCGGAACTGCTCAGAGATTGGGCATTCTCATAGATCTCCTGCTGCTGCTTCCGGCACTCCACATAGAACTGTGTTCCATTTCCACTGTTCGCCTGCTGCGTGTTCTCGTAGAGCTTCTGCTGACTGCTTTTGGGTGACTTTTTGCTCGAGATGAAGTCCTTAAACTTGCGCACGATCGCATACACCTGATTCTGCGGTGCCGGCGGCTCCGGCAGCCGATGATTACGCATATCCACGCCGCTGTCATTGTGCTGCCAAGGAGAACATATAAAAAACACAAATAGATTTAAAATTTATTCAAAATTTATAGTTATACTTTTGACTTCTTTTTTGAAATTGTTAGTTAATTAATTATATTTTTTTTCAGTTTAGTTTTACGTTTAAAATTGTTTATCAAGTTAATTAAATTTTATATTTTTTTAAACTTTAATTTTTAAATTTATCGTTATATTTCGTGCTTTTTACTTGAAATTGTTTTAATTATTTTGATTTTATATTTACTTTTACGCTTAAAATGTTTTATTTGTAAGAATTTTTAATTAGAAATTATAAATAAATTCTTATTTTTAATTTTATATTTTATATTTATTATATTTACTGATCATTTAAATGTTTATTTTTAATTAGCTTTTATTCATAAATAATTTAAATATTAAAGGAAAACATAAAAACTAAATTTATATTTAATTTTATATTAGAATATTTTGAATTTTAATTTTAAGTATTTTGATTTTGTAATATTTTTTTTTTAAATGACCATACATTTTATTTATTTTTGTTTAATATTAATCTTAAATTTAATTTAATATTATGAGTGGTCATTTAAAATTTTATTGAGCTTCAAATGATTTACTTAAAATATTTTAGATACAATTTAATATCTTTTACTATTCATTTAATTTTACTATTATTTTTGTAACTCACGTGCTGCAAACGCTGCTCCTGCTCCGTGTGCTCGTCGCTGTCGGACTCAAAGGAGTCGTAGTCATCCGAGTTGATCACGTGGCTGTTGTGTTGGCCCAAAGCATGCGCCGATGCGGAATGTTGTTTGTTGCTTCTCCTTTGTACGGATCCATGTGGCAGATCCTGATTGCGCTTGTGGTGGTGTTGATGATGTTGCCCCGGCAGCAGCTGCGTCGAGTGCCGCTTGTTGCCCAGAGGCGACAACGTTTCATAGTAATGATCCGAGTCATCTGAGGAGATAGTAAAAAAGAAGCAAGTGTTGTATTAGTTTAATTTATATTTATTGAAAATATAAATGTAATTTTATTTTGTAATTGAATAAATTAAATTTGACTGTAAATAGGTCAGTAAAAGTATATTTGTATATTATTTTATTATATATTTCCTAAATAAATAAATTAATCTCGACTGTAAATTGAGAAGATTAATATTTATCTATCTATTTTTATATTTGTATTTATTTTTAGTTTTTGTTATATTTTTATTATGAAAATAAATTCAATTTTAATTCAAGATTAATTTATTTATACTTTTTTTGTTTGTAATACTTTTATTTTAAAAATAAATAAATTAATCTTGACTGTAAGTTAATTTGATTAATTCTTTATTTGTTTTTATTAAATCTTTATAATAATTTGTAAAAATAAATAGATTAATTTTGACTGTAAATTAATTAGATTTATTACATTTATATATTTTTTATGGTTTATTTTTATTTTGTAAATTTTGTAAATAAATAAACTGACTGTGAATTAGCTACATTAATAATATTTTTATTTTTCATGTATATCTTTATTTAATATGGTAAATAAATAAATTGATCTTGACTGTAAATTAATAAGATTAATTCTATTTCTATATTCTATTCATTTTCTTTTTAATATATTATATTTCACAAATAAATAAATGTATCTTGAGTGTTAAACGAACCTACAAAGGTGCTCACTACCATTGACACTTTGCTTGCATCGCCGCGTTCCACATGCGAAACACGCAACACGCTGAGATGCCCCTTAAAGCGATGCTGTTGTTGCTGCTGCTGTTGTTGTTCCTGTTGCTGCTGCTTGTAGCTGCAACGTTGATTGATTGCGACGGCTGCCTCATTCTGATAAATTGGCTCCGAATCGGGCGAACTAATTTCGATTTCGGCATTTAGATAAACGCTGCTCGACGGACACGTGACACTCACTTCGCCCACAGCCCGCGGACGTCGTTTTCTTGGCAGTGTCACCAGCTGCTCCGACGGACTAAAGGCCTGGACGTGGGCGTGGCTGCCATAACTGTTATGTTTGTCTGCATTGTGATTGGTGGCCATCGCAGCATATTTCACACACTCTTAACTTGGTTGCTCTCCTATCGACTGCACAAAACAATTCTAACAATTAACATCGAGTTGTTGTTACAGTTGTTGTTTTTGTTTTAGTTTTGTTGTTGTTACTGTTGTTGTTGCTGTTGAACTCTTGAACTCCATTTGCATGACAGCAACTTGGCTTTTAATTGAAAGCAATTAAAAGTCTGCACACAACAAGTTGCTGCATTTTTTGTAATGCTCTCAAAAATGAAGCAGAGTTGACGCGAGGGTTGTTCTATAACTTTTTTAGTATTTGCATAGTTTCATTTATTATTTGATCTTATTTTTTATATTTTTTAACAACACTCGTTGATTTTTGGTTGTTTTAATAGCCAATTTAATTTATAACACCACAGACTAAAATTATTTTAGGAATTGTTGAAATTATTATTTATGATTTGTATAGTTTTATTTAATTTTAAAATTTGATTATTTTATTAGCGAAACAAGACACATTAATTCTTTACTTTTCTCTCTCCCTTTTCGATCTTAATTCTCTTGAAATAATTTTAAAAAACTTTTTAATAATACAACTACACTATTTTTAATACTTTACTAGCAACCTACGCCTCTTAAACTTTATTCTCTCACTTCCTTTACATTCTCAATTCTTTAATAACACCACAGAATAGAATGATTTTGGGAAATGTTGAAATTACCTACATAATTTTCATAATTTCATGTATTTCATATATATTTTTTTTAATTTTACTAGCGACCCTCGCATGCTAATTAAGCAAACTTTTGAAATGGCAAAATCTGTTTCTGCAGCGCAAGCTCAATAAACTTTAACTTGAAAGTAAAGCAACGCGGCGTATGCGCGATTTTGATCATTTTGTATGTTGGTATGCAAAATAGCGCAAAATTATAATGAAATCACGCTTCAATGCATAAGCAACAACAACAACAAGCACAATAATAATAATAATAATAGTCGACACGGCCCAAAACAGCAGGTGCACTTGTGTTTGTGATTAACACAAAAGGCGCCCAAAAAGAGCGTTAGACTAGATCAAAACCAGAGCACACACAGACACACAAAAATTACGTATACGCAGCCAAGCGAACCGGTTCACCGTCAGATAATAAAACAGAGATTCATGTGGGCAAAACGTTGATTGCGTTCCACAAAGTGGATTGTATACAGATAGAGCGAGCGAGCGAGACAACAAGAGCATGTAAATTTGTGTGCCTGTGTGTGAGTGTGAAGGAAACAAGATATTTTTGTGGTTTGTTGCTTGACCAAAGCGACACTTGTTGCGCGTGGGATGCTTGTTTTGCAGCTGTTGCCGCTTTAAGCCTTATTCAGAATTAAACCGCGAAATTCTGCTTAATTCTGTGTATAAATAGATTTGCCGGTTTTTTATGGCACAGCAAAAAAAAGGGAATTTTCAGTTATCTTTAGTTATTTCAAGTTAAAAATCTTTTTTTGGTAAGCATATTGCATATAATATTAAGCATATTGATTATCATTTTTATTTTTTTTTTATTTTGAACTATGTTATTTATTAAAAATATGTGAAATAATAATTTAATATCAATTTTAGTTTAGAAATCATATTTTAAAATCCTTTGAAATACCACTTCCAAATATCTGGTATTTTTTATTCAGTTAGATAACAATTTGTAGTTAATTTTTTTGTCTTTCTCTTAAAATAGTTGAATTTAGTTAATCGCATATTTTTCACAGTGTCTTGCCACATGCGGAAATACATTTTGTTGGTATCTTGTTGGCTCTTTTGTTAGGCCTTTCAGCCAATTATTATTTTTGCGCTTTCGTGTGGGCCACGCACTGTATTTACACACAAATACAAATGCACAAATAAAAGCAAACTGAGCGTCTAAGAGACTGTCGACAATTCGAGAAGACAGACACAAAGACAAGAAACAGAAGACAAACAAACAACAATAATAAGTGTAATGCTTTGTTTATAATTAACATACATACATACATATGTACAACAAGAATTGCAGCCTTGGCAAAGTGCATTGCAAGCGGTCACTTATCTCCATCTCTTTCTTCTCAATCCATTTCCAATAACAATTCCAATTCCAACTCAATTCCAATGCAATGCAGCTGAACTGTTCGATCGTTCGATTGATCGATTGATTGATCGATTGAGGTTAAACTTATTAAGTGCCAAACGATGTCATTGTCTGACGCTGCGTCTTCCTCAGTCGCTGTCGCTATTGACTGCGCTGCTGCTGACAGAATCCACTTGGATTAATCACTTAAGCTCAAGAGTATCGCATCGATCTTCCTATACATATATACAATTGTTAATTGCACTACAAGTCATAAATTTTCATTGTGGCTTTTCCGCAATTGCGTGTCACGCCACATTGGGAATTTTCAGTAGTTTTATGACACTTTCGCTCTCTCTCTCTTTCTTTTTTCTGCATTTTACTTTACAAAAAAAAAAGAGTGGAAAGACGAAGAAAAGCGAACGTGCCCTGGGTAAAAGTTGAGCTGAGAATTCACAGCTGGTTTTTTCACTAAATGCGCCCCAAGACTAATTTTAAAAACTATTTAACAATTGTTTTGTGCGTATTTAACACAGTTGCGTCTATTGCAGTTTTTTTTCTTTCCCTCTGCTCTCTTCCAATTAGCTGCGCTGCTCTGCTCTGCGTTGCGTCGCTGCCAACGGTTAGTGAACTTTCAAAGCGGCCATTTTACAAAGCTTTTATTTGTTTTTGTTTTTTTTTTGCCTACTATTTGATGGGATAATATTTAGTGGAGTCTTCTTCTTCTCTGCACAGACAACTTATTGCACATGATTACATTTGATTTGGCAATTTGGTGTTTGCATTATTTGTCTATTCACTTTTAACTAGTCTTACTATTATTATTATTTCTTTTACTTTATTTATGTATGTGCATGACTTTTCAAGTTTTATTTTTTTGCCGTTGCGCGAGTTCCTTAAGCTGATTTGTTGTTGTTTTTTAACTTTAACTTTTAACTTGTTGTGCTCAAGGTTGTGCGCTTTAAACGCTATATAGTATTTCTAGACTGGTTTTCGCTTAACCATTTCGTCACCTTTCACGGCAACAACAACAACAACGATCAACGAAAAAAAAGTGAAACATAAAGCTTTACAGTTGCCTCTCCTCCCTCTCTCTCCCTCTCGTTGCGGGTGTAGGGCAGTTTTCAGTTTCAGTTTCGGTTTCAGTTTTAGTTCGTGACGTCTCGCTGCCTTTGCCTTTAACATACAACACATTAACAACAACAACAACGACTGCAATAATTGAAAACTAGCTGCGATGCGCTGCGCTGTTCGCTGCCCGCTGTCGACGTCAACGTCGCCGTCGACGCTAACGCCTTTTTGGGGTCGTCTGTTAATTTTGCATGCACCGCATGCACTTTTATTGTTTTTGTTAAGCTTTTCTTTCTTGCTTTTTATTCACTTTTCACACAGATGCGCGCACGTACAAGAAGCATAACAAATATTACAAAAAAACAAGATCAAAAAGCAGCACACATTAATTACAAAATTTAATATTTTTTTCACATTTAACAAACGAAAATTGGACTCGACTCGCTGAGGCAACTTTTCGACAGGCAGCGTCCGAGAGACGAACCGCACGTTGGCACTGACGCGCTGAGACTGTGTGTGCAGCTTACAAACTCTGAGAGACAAACAGAGAGAGAGAGAGAGAGACTGAGCAGCAATAGTTGTTATTGTTGTTGGCAACCATGGAATTAAAATTGCACAGCAACAACTACTACACATACCATTGTGGAGTCCAGTTTATGGGCTTTGTTTACGCGCTCTCAACATGTTATTACCTTTTGTGGAACCTGTCGCGTTGCAGCCGCTGGGGCAGGCGCCAATTGCATTTTTTGTTGTTCGTGTAATATGTAAAATGTGCGCATAACGCTTACTCACTGGATGTGTGGGAATTGTGACTGCCTTTCCATTTCATTTACCTGTTTACTTTTGACATTTCGTTTTAGCCTGAAGCAAACACTTTTTAAATCGACTGGGACTAGGGCATAATGTGTGTATATTTATCAATCGCTGTTGGGGCCACTCAAAATGTATTATAATTAACGACTTTAATGCGTCAAGTTTGTTGAATGAGTAAGCAACAGTGTGGATTGCATGTGGAAGGCAAGTTTAGCTTGTGCACAAACCACAACGAACGCCAGTAGCTGAGACACAGCCAGCTAAAAGAGAGAGACTGCAAGCTTGACTTAAAAGCTCAGCCACGAAAGCTCTAAAGAGCTTTGCACATACATAGGAAATCATTTTGTAGACAAAGTGAATTATAATGAGCAAATATTTAGTTAATTTATTGATATATAGAGCAACAAAGACAAACTGAGTAAATAACAAGCGCACATCGTTTAAACTGAGTTGAGAATTCTAAAGACTAAAAGACTAAAGGCAAAGAAATGGCTGGGAAAATAGCTTTGTATCTATTTATCTTTGTATCTATTTATCTGTGAGCACTCTTTGGATCTGACTTACCTTCAATGCAGCTCTTGGCCTTGTTTTGTTGCAGTCTTTTGTCTCTGATGCGTTTCGACCAATCCGGACTACGCACTCGATGCTGCTTGAATCGTTCCCGAACACTGTAAATTAAAAAGATTGATTAATAGCACATCTAATTAGTATAGGCTTAATATAATAAGTACTTCATACTCCAAAATGTGATCAATCAGTTCACAGCTTTACTATTTATAAGGTCTTTAGGCCTAGACGCCTCACTTCTAACTGTTATTCGTAGTTCTCCTTCGTTTTCACTTGCAGTTCTTTCTAGTATTGTTAAAAGGCCGGCATTACAATCCGATTGTGAATGGAAAAGAGGAGGAAGGGGGAAGAATGAGTTGCCCAAGTGGGCGAACAATCTTATCGGTTGATAACAGATGCAATTGTAGGTCAACGCGCTAATTAATGTGGGTAGAAGGAGGTGTGTGTATCTGTCTGTGTGTGAGTGTGTGTGTTGCAATTGTGTAATGTCACTGTTAGCTGAGAAAATTAATTATTAATAATAATTTCATGTCATTTGTAACACTTGATGGGGCTCTAATGCTATAGGAAGTGCTCTCAATTATCAAGAAATGTGTCAATTTATTAACAATTCCGTCCAATCATTGTCCCAAGAAGCTGTTAATTGTAAGCTAACTACAGTTAATTGCTGCTAAAACTGCAAACTATCGATAAAACTATCAAAAGTTTGAAAAAAGTGAAATTTAAAAGTTAGAAATTATGTAAAATTAAGAATTTAAGTCATAAAAAGCTTAAGAACTTGTTAAAAATTGTGTAAAAATAAAAATTAAAAAAGCACACACCAATAACCTTTATCGATAGTATTACCGATAGTTTTATATCTATTCTATTAACAATTTCTCACATTTATTATTTGAAAAACTCATAAACATGAATCGGAAATACATTTCCTGAGCGCAAAGTACATAATATTTAGATTAAAGTCATTGAAAGCAACAGCCATTCAATGTCTATATCATATATAGAATTTTGTATACAGCAGCAATCGCTAATCTGAGTTTTTGATACGTATCTTATCAAGTAAACAACACAAATTGCAATCGCATTTCAATTTTTCACTGACAATTTGTTACACAACCACAAAAAAATTAAAAAGAAATGGGGAGAAATCAGAGAACTGATCTGAGGTCAGGTTTTACTTAAATAACTTGGAATCGAATCGTAAGCTTAACCTCAATATGGTCGAAGCAGAACGTTTATTATTTACCCGATAAAATGCAAGAGTTTAACATTTCTTTGTTTACTTTTCGTAACTTGTAAATTGTTCCTTGACCCGCTTTCTATATACTGTATGTTCGTAATTCTGGTATTATTTTAAGCATGTTGCAACCCTCGTTCTTGCCACTTCCCCCTCGTGTTGCCATTGCACCAAACGATTGGCGTCAACAAATTGAATATGTTGATGACAAGGCGCAGTTAAAGTTGTACAGATAAGATAAGGAGAAACCCCAAACAAACCTATCTGCAATCTACGCAGAACTCTTATCTGCCCCAACAGACGGGGGTGTCCCCCTTTCTTCTTGTCCCCTCTTTCTACTCTTTCTCATACTTCTTTGTTGTGGCTTTGTATGCAGGGGAAATAGAGTAAATCTCACTTTGAGTCAACTATTATTGCAATATAGGTTTTTTTTTATAAAAATCAAACATTTTTAATGGTAAAATAAATACTACCATTAAATCATCAGCGTGGATTTCAAAGACTATTACTTAATATTAAGATAAGTAAAGTATAAGTACGGAAATGCTGAAGTACAGTCTCTATTTTGTACTTTTATTCAAACTGCTCTTTATTGCAGACGAGCTGGAACTGGTTGAGAATTGTAAGCTCAATATGAAAAATCTACTATATTCATCATAATTATGACATTCACGTATGTTTTTAGGTAACTCAAAGTGTTGTATAGTAGATACTAATTTTAGTTACTTAATATTGCAGAATAGCTGAAACTAGTTGAGAATTGTAAACTCTTTATGAAAAGTCTACAATATTCGTCATAGCTCTGACACTAAAGTATGTTTTTAGGTAATTCAAAGTGTTCTACAGTAGATACTAATTTTAGTTATTTAATATTCAATTAAATTTAGATTATAGTATTTTTTGCAGTGTACTTACACAATGAACTGCGCCTCGCTGGTGGCAGCCACCGCTGCCGTTGCCTCGCCATCGGATATATCCACCCAGGCATCGCTGTTGTCACTGGAACCCGCTATGGAGGATCGTTTATCGCTTTGCTTACCAACGCTTCTTTCTCCGATCCGCCCACTGTCACTACCACGCCCACTGCCCGCACTGCTGCTGGCGAGGGAGGAACGACAACCGACGCTGGCACTGCCATAGAGCACGCCAGCAGCTAGCGAGGATTCATACAGACTGTTGGTTCTGTGATCCGAGGAGATGGTCAGCGAGGAGCCGCTGCTCGAGAGTTGTACGCCACTTGTTGTTGTTGCATTAGATGTTGTTGTTGCTGTTCCTGTTCCCGTTGTTGTTGCTCTACTCTTGCGATAGTTGGAAATGCTCTCATAGCAATTGGAGCTGAGGGAGATTTGATCGGATTGCTTTCGCAGCTTGGCCGTGGACATGGTTTCGTAGCAACCCTTGATGGTGTCATAGATGTTCTCATCCTCCTCCTCCTCGTCCGTGGAAGTCTTGCTATGGAGGCGACTCGCCTGCTTGGGCTTGGCGGGCGCTGGACGCAGTACGTTAGGAGATTTGGGCAACACACGCTTCGGTTTGGGCAACTCCGGCAGCTCATCCCGTGTATTGCGACCCAGTGTCCCAGTGCTGTTCATGCTGATTAGCGGGGGCGGGTGCGGAGGCGCGGCTGGCTCCTCTATTATGGTGGGCGGAGGCGTGGCAAATGATTCATAGTCATCGTTGGAACTGGAACTTTTGTTGTTTGCCTCACAGGAGCCTGCTATGGACTCGTAACCCTCCAGCCAATTGGCTTGAGGCGTTGTTGTTGTTGTCGTTGTCGCCTCCTCCAGCGTCTGATAGATGTCCTCCGACTTGTCCTTGATCTTGGTGATCTTAAACAGGCTGGATGCCTGTGGCTCAGTCTTCGTCTCCGTTGTTGGTGTTATGGGCTCATACATGGGCTCCACTTCCACTTCCAGCACCAACTCCTGCTCCAATTTCTGCTCCAGCTGCTTTTGCTCCATGATCATTTGCTCTCCCTCGATGGCATTCACCAGCGTCACATTGACGGCCTGATTGAGCAGCAATTGATTATTGGAGATTTGTTTATTCGCCGCCTGATAGATGAACGAATTATTTGGCAAGATGCGCTGCTCAAAGTCATCATTCGCCGCCAGCAGCAGCAGCTGCTCCTCCTCATCCTTGTTGATTTCTGGTTCGGCGAGTATCTTTAGCTTCTGATCGAGCACTTCCAAGGCGGCCAGTATCTTGGCATCTGCCTCCACACAGGGCGACGGCAATTGCTCCGATGGCAACTCTTGTTCCAGTTGCAGTTGCAGTTGCAAATGCTGCTGCTGCTTCTCCTGCTTTGCCGTTTTTTGTGGCGATCTTTTGCCAGTTTTGGCAAATGGCAAAAATCGCAACTTCTCATAGATTGTCGCATATTTGTGCTTGCGTCGCTGCTGTCGCTCTGCCTCCAATGCATCTGACTCGGACTCCAGACTCTGCTCAGACAGCTGACTCAGCAGCTCTTTGGCTGATTCAGTGTGTGACGCTTCTTGTTGTGGCTTTGGTTTGCTAGCATCATCATTTTCATCTACATCCGATTGCACGCCTTCATCTGTGCTGTTCTGTTCCACAGGCTTGTTACGATCCACTGGCTTGTTACGATCCACAGCCAACTTAACGTTGCGCTGTGCCTGCTCCTCACGCAGCTGCTCCACCAGCTGATATTGTTGTTTTTGCTTTTCATCCTTAAACTGCTCCTCTTTTCTTTTGTGCTCCTCTTTCCTTTTCTGCTCCTCCTGCAGCTGCTCCACTCGCTGTTGCTGCTCCTCCTTGTGCTGCTGATTTCGTTTCTGCTCCTCATGCAAATGCTCCACAAGTTCTTTAACTTTATGATCCACACGCTGCTCCTCCACGTTGCGCTGCTCCACCAGCTGCTCCTCCTCGTGTAATTTCTCCACCAGCTGTTCCTTTTCCTTTTGCCTCTCCTGCAGTTGTTGTTGTAGCTTGCGCTTGCTTCTCATTTGCTTACTGAGAGAGAGCGTGCTCTGATGTCGCGGACTGTTCATGAGCTCCTGATGCTTGCGCAGCAGTTGCTCCGTTTTCAGCGGCACCGCTGGCTTCTCCAGCTTCTCGAACTTCTTAATGTTGCGCTGCACCATCGAACTGCGCAGCGACTGAGGCGACTGCTGTTGTTGTTGTTGTTGCGTTGGCTTCTCCACAATCTTGTAGACATGCGATCCACGCGCCAACCAGACGCCATTTTTACGCTTCACTTGCTCCAATAGCCGCGCATCCTTTTGTATGATCTCATTGAATTGCTGCGTCAACTGTCGCACACTTGACACTTGACACTCCGCCCCTGCCACGCCCAGACTGTGTGAGTGCGACATGCGGCGCGGCGTGTGATGTTGATGAAATGATTTGCCTGCATGCGTTTTGAAGCTGTATTTGCGACGCGTTCCACACGTTCCACTCGAGCGCGTTCCACTCGTCGCCTGTGACGTCACAGTCGCTGTTGTGGTTGTGGAATTTATGGAATTTATTGTTTGCAGCGATTCGTTGCTGCCTTTGTTGCCGCTGCTTTGAATGAGACTAATGCGACTAATTGCTGCGGCTTCTTCGCTTAACAAACTGATAAGCTGCCGCTCTCCCAACCCCTTTCTCTTGTCGCACTCACACTCATGCTCTTGCTCTTGCTCTCGCTCTCTCTCATTGTCTGATAAGCCGCAATCTCGCTCTCTTTCCATTTTGCACTTGTTGTTGTTGCTGCTGACGACATCCGCGCGTTTTGGCCACTGCAAACGATCGCCAGCTGCGCTGCCGGCCTTGACAGCGGGAAAATGCGCTGCTGTCTCTTCAAAATTACTGCTGTTGTTGTTGTTGCTGCTGTTATCGCGTCTCAGTTTGTTTTGCATTTTGGCCTGTTCGGCGTTTTTGTATTTGTAGAAATTATCCTTGTCCCTTGACGTCACGCACGTTTCTTGCAAATTGTGTAAACTGGCCGCGCGTTTTGAGCGCGTTTCCGGCGCGTTTGCTGCTGTTAGGCTGGGCCAATCGCGCGCGTTATTAAACGCGTTAACCAAACAGCTAACGGATTTGTTCAGCTTGCGTAATGTGCCCAGCCCACTGTGCTGATGACCTTGGGCAGGTCGTTGCTGTGTTGCAGCTGCCTCTTCGCTGGCGCTGCTGATGCGTTTGCTCCACAACAAACGCAATGTTTGAACGCCACGAAAATCGCGAAACGCGCGCGATTCGCAGTTGCAATTGTTGTTTTTTCGATTATCGCTGTTATCGTTATCGCTGTTAGGATTGTTCGATTGTTGTTTATCGCCAACACTTGCACTTTTCACCAGCCAACCGAGTATTGTCTTTTCTTTACGCGGCGTCGTTTTCGGTGTTGTTGTTGCTGCTGCTGTTGTTGTTGCATTTCCATTGAGATCGCAGCGCGTTGCTGCCACATCCGAATTCGAATCCGCATCCCAGGCAATTGAGCTCGCCATGTCCGAGCTGGCTGTGTCCGCTGACAGCTGCATTACTGTGCTTATGGCCAACGACCAATGGCCAAGTCAATTGGCAGCTGCCGCCTCGAGGCCTGAAAAGATCAACGAAAAAAAGTTGTATGAGAGACTGAAGAGCACACAAAGAGAAAGCGCATGAAAAACTCACAGCAACAACAACAACAATAAATAATATACAAAATTGAGTGGTTACATTTTTTTGTGAGATATGCAAATCAACAGAAATGTAGAAATTTCACAGCAAAAAGAAGGCGTGGCAATCATTAAGTATGACAACTTGTGGCACTTGTGCAAAAACAAGTTGGGATTAAAGCCAACATTTCTCTAGACAGCTTCAACTAGTGTCATTGCAACTGAGATCTAATTGGCTTAGAAATCAGTATTGGCCATTTTGAGGCTAACAAGGTATCTAGGTAGGCTAACAGGTATCAATAACTTTTTGACTCAAGCGAAAATTGTAGAGAGAACAAAATTAACTAAGACAAATTTATTAATCTAGATCAGGACCGTAAATTAAGTAAGACAAATTTATTAATCTAGATCAGGGACACGATTATGATTTTTATTCAACAAATTAAAAAATAAGAGTTATTGGCTGATTATTATAAAAAAAATTATTTTTTATTATTAAAATAAATTTAAATGATAAAAATCAAAAATAATCATTACTTTTAAATTTTTAAATAAAATTAAGCCCTTACTATTATTTTCAATTTTTATTATAAAAATTGTCGATTTCTCTTAAAAAAATTAACTACAGTTGAACTTCCATAGCATGAACTTCTATAACTCAAATTTCTCTCTAACACAAGCTAAATGAGTGGCAGTAAAATTTTTAAACTTAAGAAAAATAGATCTATAAGTTGAAGATATAAGTTATGAAGATAACTCGAACTTTTCTTTGGATAATGGTGATTCGAGCTAGGGAAGCTCGACAGTATATGCTAAAAATAGTGCATATTACTTGAATTTTATGCTTTCAAACTAAAAAATATAAAATTAAATTTGTCTATTATTTTAAATTTTCTATCAATAATAAAATTAAAAATTATTAGATTTAACTTGTAATTTTGTAATTGAAATTGTATTTTTTAAATAAATAAAATAAAATAACTACATTTATTTAAAGTCTGTACTTAGAAAGGTGTCACAGAATGTGCTGGCAACGCGGCGTATGCGCAATTTCGAACTGAGCTGTGCTAATGCATATTTATGTAGCTTTAACTGCTGCTGTTGGCAGCAAGCAGCTTACCACACACACACATACACACACTCAAGTACACACACACACTTGTTGTGTGGGCACAACAACGTTGCGTATGCGTGATATGCTTTTTTGACTCTTTTCGATGTTATCAAACGAAAAGTTGTGTGTAAAAAGTTAATAATAAAATGTTTGCTTAATCGCCGCACACGTTGTTATAGCTGCCGTTTGTGGAGGAAGCCCCTCTACTACCCTTTTCCTTTCCCTTCCCTCTCTCTCCCCCTTCTATTCCCTCTTTTCCCGCTCACGTTTTTGTCACACACAAATGCCAATTATAATGAGCGATTGCATAAAAAAAACTTGAACATTTCTTTTGGCCACACAGACGAGAGTCGTCAAATGGGTTTAAAGCCGCTTCTTTGCCAGCTGTTGTAGTTGTAGTTATAGCCGGGTCTTCTGTGCTCCCCCCTCCCCATCTTAGCCCTCTTAGCCATCTCTCTATTTGCCAGTTGTTGTTGAAACGCGTTGGGAATAACAAAACAAATTGTACGCCATTGCAAATGGTATTTAAACAAAATATTAAATACGAGACATGCAAACACACACACATAGATACACACACACACTAACACACCCATACACACATGAGTTTAAAGGCAATGTAAATAAAAAGCTAAAAATGTTGTTGATTACGCAAAAATCGTCTTTCGACTTCAATTTTTGTGTTTATAGAAATTGGGCGAATGATAACGACTTATTTCAATGTTTATTTAACGATTTCATGTTTATTGAATTATCGTAAATACGAGTGTAAAAATTCATTGACAATTTATATGAACAACAACAACGAAACAAAGTTCTTTTCCCAGGCATTTCAGAAAGTTCTATAAATATTTAAACTCATCGCATGGGAAACTATTTAATTCGCTGGAGAATCTATTCGATTCCTACACTTTATTCTAATTAAAAAAAATTAGCATGCAAATTGAGCAGAAATTCAATTTGGTTTTTTAAACTTTAAGCGAAACGCATTCAAATTGATTTTGATTTTTATGCTGACACTTTTTGATTGAAAGGCTTCAATGCCATTTGACAACATACACAGCTGAAAACTAAGGCCACTTCACAGCCAGGTTAACAACTTTTTGGCCCGGCCAATACAACAACAACAAAACAAAGTCAAATATGTACAACAAAAAAACAAATGAATGATTTGCATATAACAAAAAAAAAGTCGAGCCAAAAAGGGAAAATGTAAACAATACAGTCAATAAAGATATACAAATATAAATGAAAAAATAGTTATAAAGCGGTAGCGGAGTATTGTTGAACTAGCAGATACCCTGTATGCTTTAACTGAGTGAAAATATAGACCACAACGATTATAATATTTAAAATATAAATTATAAAAATATAAATTACAGTTTAACTTCCCTAACTCGAATCACCATTATCCAAAGAAAAGGTTCGAGTAATGGAGACATTCGACTTATAGATTTCTTTTTCTAAGTTTATTAATTTTACTGAGATAAATTCGAGGTATAAAAGTTCGAGTTATGGAAGTTCAGCTGTATTTGTTGATATTTATCAAAAAATTAAAATAAAACTCTTCTTTTTCGATCTGAATACAAAAGTTAAATTTAATTAAATCATTTTTAATTTTTATTTTAAAATCATAGCATTTTACATTTTACATTTTTAGTACACTTTTTTTTTTAAATTGAAAATAAGAGTTTTACTATGATTAAAAAAATTGAAAATAAAAGTTTCGTTTTTTTCCAGGATACAAATAGTATTTTAAAAGCTTCCCATTCTGCTAGGTATTTTTTTCAGGTTTGACTTTTTTAAACTTATAACCAATTTTTGCCTAAAAGCCTAAGAACTAGTAACCAAGCCAGGCTTTTATATTATTTTTAGGTAATTTAGATTAAAGATTTTAAAACTTTTTTGGAAATTTTATGTTTTTTTAGTTATTAAAGTTTATTCTATTTTAATCTGCATAAAACAACTTTGAATATAAATTTTTTTTTTTTATATTTTCAACGACAGCTGCAGCATGCCATTTCCTACCAATTTACAGAGTAAACAAATATGTGGATGAGCACAAAAGATGTGCTAGACATCTCTTTTATTGACTCTCACTCTTTTTGAATGCAACGCTGCACCTGCAGCTGTGACGTTTTTTATAAATATGGTCACATGCAAATGCATCTCATTCATAAACAAAAAAGAAAAGAAAAGCAAATGTAAAATAAAAACTATTCAGCCCATAAACAGACTAAAAAGACGGATGCGCATTGTAAAAAACATATAAAAAAAAACTGGCCATAATTTGAGCAAGATTTTCACAGTTATAGTCAGGGGACAAATTAAGTTAAGAAACTTGGGCGGCAAGTTGGAAGCTGGGTGAAAGTGACGCGCCCAATGTCTGGCCAATGACTGATATCAGTCAGTGTATTGGCCATTCCAAGAAGAACTGGCGATTAGACACGCATTTGGCTGAAACAACAGCACAAAATACTTGATAAGTGAATGAATGCGGAAGACAAAACGATAAATGCAAAGATATTGTAAATATTAAGATACACAAATGTGTGTAAATATTTAAATTTCTAGAAATTAAATTTCAAGAAAATTTATTGCCATTTATGCATAGAAAGAAGCTGAGCAAGAGCAAAGCAACAAAGGCCCATTAGAAATGTGAAAGTTTACTTTTTCTTTTTTGTTTTATTTTTATCTCGACTATTTCTTTGATTATTTTTGGTGGTCAACTAATGAACTGTCGCGGCTAAAGATTTAGTGAAGATTTTGTTCACATTTTAAGAAGCATTTTTAATGAGCCAACTAAAGTGGTTGATAATAAATTAAAAGACTTATTTGATCTGAAATCGAATACGAGTGGGGTCTTAAAAGGTATAAAAGAATAAAGCGGAAGGATGCTCCAATTATTGTAACTAAAATGTAATCCAATAGGAACTACATTATGAAATTTATAATTATTTTATCTACACATATAAAGCTTAAATTATTTCGTTTAAATAATTTTCTTTGACTGAAAATATCAACTGTTAGGTAATTTTTAAAATTAAAAATTTTAATCCATGTTTTTAACATTTAAATTTATTTATTGCCTCATTCAGAGCTGTACAAAACTTACAAAGTGTATGTTTTTGAAAACTAAACTTATAAAAACAATAATTTTTATATGAAAGTAGAACATAAGTTTGTATAATATAACACAACGAATAACAATTCCTAGAAACTGTCTGTTAATGCTATGTTAATGTGGGGTTAACAGTGTGACATTAACAGCGCACCTTTACTGTTTATAAATTAACGTGCAGTAATTAAAGTTTATTGTATTTATATTCAATAACTGTACAGTTCATTGTCACTTAAAATGCAGTACGTACACTGTCAAACTACCTGCGTAATAAACTTAAATGTTTCTTATTTATTTATTTATAACATTTAGCTCAACATTTGCACCCACACTTTGAACCTTTGACTGAAAACTATTTGTTGTTCCTGCAACTTGCATTTGTTTTTGTTTTGTTTTGTCGCGTTGCCGGGACAACCAATTGAATTGAATTCAACCACCCGAAACTGTTGTCGACCAACTGAAAGGTGTCTGGACAACCCCTAAAAGTGGATAAAAGCGGAAATTCACCCTTAGCCAGTCAATGCCATACAAATTTACATTGGGGCTGGTCAACGTGGCGTATGCGTTACAACATGACAAACGACCGTAAACAAATAACAAGAGAGGTGACTGGGTGGAGGAGGAAGGGTAGAAAGAAGGGCGAGAGAGGGGAGAGAGGGAGAGAGAGGGGAGAGAGAGGGGAGAGAGGGAAAGAGAGTGTTGCAAGGGTAACGTGTCTTGGGTCGATAGTTTTTTTTATTTTTTGTTACGCTGCCCACTTGAAGGCTTGTGCCTATTATTTGCATGGTCTGTCCGTCTGTCTGTCTGCCTGTCTGTCCGTCCTTCTGTCTGTTGTCTGTAGCTTCCTTTGTGTGCTTTTCTAAAGTGCGTGCTTTGTATTTGTGTTATGTTTATCGTCCGCTTTCTTTCTGCCTTCATTCGTTCGCCTTCTGTTTTTTTTTCATTTTCGCCTAGTTTAAGGCAAATTCAATTTGCTAAATTGATGCACAGTCTGAGCTGCTGTTAAGTGAACTGAGTGCCTACAGTGTGCACACCCTATAGCGAATATGATAGGTTATAATTTTGAATAGCACACATTTGAGTTTCTTATTAACTTTTTTGGTTATATGATCGATAGATGGATAGGTTAAGAAGTAAACATACTAAATTTCATAGATCTAGCTCTTTAAATAACATGAGTTTTTTTACTAACTCTATAGGAAATATGGTTGATGATATCTTTAATATTGTACATTTTGAAAAGTAGACGAGTTCCTTTCCAGCTCTTTTCGAAATATGATGGATTAGAGTCTAAGAAGTAAAAATACAGAATTTTATAGATCTAGCTCTTTAAGTAACATGAGTTTTTCTTATCAACTACTTAGCAAATATGATAGATAATAGTTTTAAAACTTTATAGCCAAAAAGAAGCTTGAAGAAGCTAAATCAAATAGAAAATGATTAGGCAATAAATGTTGTTTGCTCATTTGCAGGTATTACTGTAGGTACATGTGTATATTTACATTACGTATATTTATACATACAGTCATGGAAAAAATAATAGAAACGGCATTTTTTTTTCGTATTTTTTAAAATTTTGTTCAATGAACATTTTTTTTTCTTAAGTTTCATATTTTTTATATAAAGCCTATCCAGTAGTGTATCAAAATCTAACAAAATAATATTTTTCAAAAAACTTAATATAGCAGAAATTTTTTTTTAATTTTTGAGGCCTGGAAAAAATAATAGAAACGGAGCGCCCAAAGTTAAGAAAAACATTTTTTAAGTTATAAAGGCATAAAGATTAACCTTTAATTTTACTATTCGGTTGTAGCACTGCAATTTTTAGTGACTCCGAAACGTCGACGATTCATGGAGTCCACCAGTTTGGCACAAATCGATGGATCAATGGAGTATCCATTCGGATTTAACTTTTTTCAACTAATAATCCTTATTTTTGGGGTTTATAGCCCCCAATCCTCTTCTTTAAGATCCTCCAAAGATGCTCTATGGGATTTAGGTCTGGTGACTGTGAAGACCATTCCATTAGGGGAACTTTACTGTCAAGGAACCACTTCTTGGCCAGCTTTGAATAATGTTTTGGATCATTATCCTGCTGAAACTCCCACTTTAAAGGCATTTCCTTTTCAGCATAAGGTAGCATTATACTGCCGAGTATATTGACATTCTGGGAGGCACTCATTTTTTCCCTTATCCAATGTAATGGACCAACACCAGAATGAGAAACGCATCCCTACAAAATTATGTTTCTAACTCCATACTCAAACGTTATAGTTGAGCACCTTGGGTCGTGGGGAGTATTCTTATGGGGCCTAACATGTGGTTCCCCATCAGATTCAAACAAATTGATCTTAGTTTCGTCTGACAACAACATATTTTTTCAATTTGGAGGCAGGAAACGCACCTGCGCGAAATTTTCCCGGTTGCTGATGTGTTTTTTACTAAGGTATGGTACCTTTCAAACCATATGGCTTTTGAAACCGTCATCAATCGTTCTATTTCTTATAGTTCGACTACTGACAGGTGCATTTAACTCATTTTTAAGAACTTCCGATGACAGAAAGGGACTTTTTTTTGATTTTCGGACAAGGAGGTTGTCGAATTTACCCAATGGTGCAAGTTTTTTTACTGCGTGTCTTTGGTTTTTATTAATAGTAACCCGCTGAAAACATTTATTTTATAAATATTAGGAATTGTAATAATATCTGAGATTGAGTTGTCTTTATTTTTTAGATTCAGAATATGTTTTCTTTCAATAACGGTACAATGTACGCCACCACCCATTATGAAACGAATAACAACAACAAGCAGAACGGGATCCAAAAAAAAAGCTATTTAATGTCTTTTTCTATAGTTAGTTCATGAAATGATACCTATATAACTCGATTTCAAGCTTTAAGAAAGAAGATAATATCAAAATTCTAATGCGTTTCTATTATTTTTTCCAAGACAAAATCGTGGTCTTTCTACAAATCAGTATACACTCTTTATAATTCTTACGAAAGAGGCCCAAAAAGGTATCCAAAGTAGAGCATTGTTATCCTAAAACCAAGTACACTGGTTTTCATGGATAAAATTTGCTCCAGAAACGAAATATTTGGTCTCAAATGTGAGCAGCCGTGTCGTTTCTATTATTTTTTCCATAACTGTATAAACTGATAAAAGCGCAGTCTACAGTTAGTCATGTTGACAGGCTTTATCACAACGAATACAGAAACTAATTAGTCATACTTGTAATTTATAACTACACCACACAAACACAGACACACACACACGAAAACGCCTAAAATCGATTACAACAAAATGTCAAAGCTTTTCTGCAAATATTTTAGTATATGTTACATACATATACATATATTTAATATGCATATTAACTGCATTCCAAGCACAGAGCAAAAGAACCGCAACAAAATGTCAGCAGAAGAGGAAGAGAGAGAGAGAACGGGAGAGAGAAAGATGGAGTAGGGTAGGGGGAGGGAGGGAGGCAGGTAGACCGCATAAAGCACAGAGGCGTATAATTAGCGTGCAGCATTGGCAAACTACAACAACTACAGCAACAACAGCGAATATGGCGCTGAGAAATAAGCTGAGAAACGGCAAAAAAACAACGGTAGCATGTTGTAGTTGCCTCTTAACCGTAAGATGATCCGTAGTATCTGGAACTGTAGGCACAACCATTGGCCACAACAATTAGCCAAAGGTCAGTTCTGAGGCCAATAAGAACAGCAGCAAAAACGACAACAAGAACCTCAAAGATAAGCAGTTTACAGTTAAGGCAAAGCAACAACAAAAACTAAAAACAAATAAGCAAAAGCCTCATTTCATTTAATTACCATTAAGTTAAGACACACACAAGTGCATATGTGTGTGTCTGGAAGACATTTGCCATACATAATCCACAACTAAGACACAGACTATACATATATACGAAAGCACACACACTAACACACTCAAGAAGCGCAGGCGCTCAAATTGGAAGGCTTGGCAATTCACAGTCCACAATCCACACAGCCTGTTCTTGGTGAAATTTCTGCAGATGCTGCTGCTGTTGCTGTTGTTGTTGTTGTTGCTGTAACTATTTATATATATGTGGGCTTTGGCCACCAAGTGGTTTGGCTAGATTCTTTGCTAATTTGTTGCTTGTGGGCGTTTCACTTTTGCCAGCCACTTTCGTTTCACTTTATACACACACACACACACACTCCACGCACCTTTAATAATTTGCCCAATTTGTGTTTACTTCTGCGATTATTGCACATAATTTGTTTAATGATTTTTCTAGCATAAAGCACATCAATAACGGCAAAACATAAAAACACAAACACACAAAATTCGAGCTTAAAGCGCGCGCGCAGAGCTCCGAACGCGATAGAGACAGAGAGAGAGATGTGCGCACAACTAAACGAAACGCCCGACTCAACGAACGACTGCAAAGCAACTGACAAGCCGAGTCGCTGCCACTGTGTCGATTGGGCAGACTTTGACGCCAGCAACGACGCCAGCGTCGACTGCAACCGAAGTTGTGATAGCGCAACGTCTGCGTGCGCAACTCTGCGCCCATGATGAAACTATATGAAGGTGATGTACTCGCATTCTTTCGGGGCGACGCCGACAGAGATAAGTAGATATATAGTAAACTTGTTTTGTTTGGTTTTCTTTACTCTTTTTTTTATTATTATTATTATTTCTTTATTTGGATTCCTAGCACTACAAGTATAAACTTATTATTTAATGTGCTAGTCACAACGTGTGTTTAATAAAATTTACAAAAATTTTATCTTAAAAACTATATTTAACAATAATTTTATTAAATTAAATTTTAATTTTTAATTAGTTCTGATTTAATTATTATTTACTAAATCTAATGTCTGAAAATGTCGTTTTAGCTCTTCACTCATTTTCGTTTTGTGTGCAGTCGCCCCGACAAAGAGGGCAAGACAAACGAATACATCACCTTGTTATAATTTCATCATGCGCTGCGCCAGCGTCTTGTTCGTTTTTTTGGTCTCGCGCCGTTTCGCATTCTTGTGCATTGGCTGCATTTTGTTCTGATTCTTATGATTCCCCAATAGTAAATTTGTCGCAGAAAACTGTACAGAATTCGTACAGCGCGCTCACAGTTCTGCGCGCCGAGTTCGTGTAAAACCCTCATTCGCTTTTATACATGCGTGGCCACAATTCTCTGTAGGAAATTTAGAAAACCGCGCGGCAGGTTCCGCTACGAAGTCGAACGTTTTAGTGAGTTCTTCGCAGGGCTCTGCTGCATACTTTTCTGTATGCGTATTTCTGCTTTAAAAAATCTAGTTGGAATTCTGGCTGGTTCTAGTATGAAATCTGGTTGGAATTCTTATTGAAATACCCCACCCCTAATAAGCGGCAAATCTGCACGGCAGTAGAAATAAAATGTTTTTACATATTTTTAATTAAAAATTTTATTTAAACATTGATTTACATTCTTTTATTACATTCTAACAGTAACTTAAACTAATTTAGATAGATAAGAACACTGAAAAGAAAGAAAAAACAAACAATAATTACAAATGTGGTATTTTATGTGTTTTGTATTTTACTAACCTGGCTTGTGTGTTTATTCAAAACAGTAGCACTGCCGAATGTGGTTGACTGTAATATATTAATTGTGTTTTATTTGTAAATTATATTAAAATACGCAATAAATATATTTTACTTACCGCTTCAGTTATGTTGTTTACGCAACACGAGCTAACACTTAACTAAAACGCAAAAGAAAAAAGGCAAGAAATACACACAAAAAGGGTTGCAACCCATACAAAATGTAGCTGATCGAGTTTTTTTGTACACTGCAATAACTGCTGCAAAACCCTATGACAACCCTACAAAAGTGAATACAAACAAAGAAACAAAGAAAAAATCCAAGCAGCGTTTTCTGCAGCAGAACGCAGTGTCGAACTCAAGCAAACGAGCGAACTCATAGCGGAGTTAGCTGCATGTATTTCACACAGCTCAGAAAGATTTCCAAGCAGCGTTCTCTGCAGCAGAACGCTATGTCGAACTCACTAAAACGTTCGAGTTCGTAGCGGACTTTGTTGCAGGGAACTTTTACCACGACGCAAACGATTCTAAGCAGCGTCTTGTACATCCAAACACTATGAGAAACTCATGCAAACGAGCGAACTCATAGCGGACTTTGCTGCGGGGATTTCACACTTAGAGACGATCGATTCTGACTACAGAGCGCGCCAATGAAAGTTTGCAGAATCAGGGATGTGCAACTTAAATCTGAAGCGTTCTGTACAGCGGCCGTATAGAATTCGTTCACCACATGACTGAATTCCCGGCTGGGTCTGCTTATGCGCTGCATTTCTCCGCAAGTATGCGCCGCTGCCGCCGTCGCCGCTGTTGCTGCTGCTGTCGTGCGACCCACAAAAGCAGCGCAGTGGCGGATGCAAGATGCACAGCTCAGTTGCAGTTGCAGTCGATTAAACAGCGCCCGTTCTTTGTGGATTGCGTTCATTGGCATTTGCCTGTTTTGTTGTTGTTGTTTGTTTGCTTGTTTGAAGAGAGCGGCGCTTTAATTACATATCTACAATACATACAAATTTTAATTAAGTTGCTTGTGGGGCCCTTCAATTGATTTAGAGGGCAATCATTACAGCTGTTGCTGTTGTTGTTGTTTTCTCACTTTATCTATCTACTTCCACTGGAATGTCTGCAGCAACTAACGTAAATCGTAAATCTCATTAGAGACGCGCACGGAAACGAGTTTCGGTTTTGTGACGAAAGCCTCAAACAAGCTAACACCAAAAAAAATACCCTCACACACACACGCACACAAACAAAAACAAATAACACAAAAATTCAATACCAGTTCGAGTCGCAAGTTCTTCGCCAAGTTCAACATCACAAAAAAAAGAGACGGCACAAAAACAAAACACAACTACACAAACAAAAAAAAATGCCTCAGCGCAAAGCAAACACAATAAAAGCAAAAGGCAAATTATGTCTTGTTGTTGTTTGTTTGTGTTTTTGCTTTTGCTTTTTCGTTTTGTGATTGCGCGCAGCTTTGAGTGCGAGCGAGATGCAGAGAGTTGGGCATGTTAAGCTTGCTTTGTCAGGGTGACCATACACTGCTGTTAAACTCATAATGGCGGTTAAAATATTGAAATGCATTTAACAGACGCTTATCAAACTGAAATCAAACTGTGGAATGTGGAATGAAAAACACTGAGACAACAATGTGCTGAAAGAGTTGTGCAAAAATTGTGCGACCTGCAAACCTGGTTTTCATTTTCATTCAATTCAATGTGCCAAAAAAACAACAACAACAATCCAAACATGGGCGCAACAAGTTACAACTCACTACGACTGTCGACAGGTGGCGTTGCAGGGGGGAGGGGGACAGCAGCATCATCTGCGACTGTTTCGCTATTTATGAGCCAACCGCATGTGGCAAGCGGCAACACTTGTTGCTTGCAATTCTTCGTCTCCATCTTCCTCTCCATCTTCCTCTCCATCTCCCTCTCCGTCTGTAATTTGCATTTTAAGTGCCTGCCACATTTGTGGGCCAACACAGTGCCACGCCCCCTTTCTGTCTCTGTCGCAGACGAAACAACAATGCACATTAATCACTCGCAGCAGCAGCAGCAACAACAACTCAACATCCACAACATCCACTTGCTGTTTATAAAGCTTTAATTACCGTTACAATTGCACTGACGAAATCAGAGAAGCACACATGTAGTGCTTTCTCCCTTCTGCTTAACACCACTTGCAATTTGTTTCTTTGCACTTTTTTCGCGCTCTCGCTCTTAATAAGTAGGAGCATATCACATTTCAGTTGCTGTTATGTAACATTTAGGTTAACAGATACTCTATCTTAACTTCAAAAGTACCGTAACTTGGGCAAAACTGAACCGATTTTAGCGAGATTTTTTTTAGTGCATGCAGAATGATAATTTTACTCTTTAGAAACTATTTAAATTATTATTGAAATTTATTTGAGATACTTTACTGTTTTTTTTAAATATTAGGTGCGCAACTAAGTTCCCGCTGTTTGTCAATAGACGCTGCCAGCAGTGTGTGCTAGTTGATTCTAACATAACGTAAACGTTATTAACCAAGCTTAGACATATGGTAAACAAACTGCATCGAGACATTAGTGATTTTGTTTTTGTATCATATACTTTTCGTTTTGTGAAATTGTCTGATTTTGTGCCGAATAATCGTCATTTGCGGGAAGTGTTAATTTTCCTCTTTCATTCGAAAAAATTTTTTTTTATGAACTGCTAAAACCAAGCGAAACCATCACTGGGGATCGGTATCGACTTCAATTGATGCGATTGAGCCGAGCACTGCGCGAGAAGCGGCTGCAATACGCGGAGAGGCATGAAAAAGTGATTCTGATTTGGCCTCACGTTGCCAAATCCGTTAAAACCTACCTTGAAACGCTGAAATGGGAAATCTTAACCCACCCGCCATATTCTCCAGATATTGCGCCTTCCGATTATCACCTGTTCTGATCGATGGCACATTGGCTAGCTAACCAGCAGTTCCATACATATGAAGACATCCAAAAATGGCTTGATTCGTGGATAGCCTCAAAAGATGGATAGTTTTACCGCGACGGTATACGAGATCTGCCAGAAAGATGGGCAAAAGTAGTAGCCAGCGATGGGCAATACATTCAATGATTCAAATGTAACCATTTTTTCAGAATATAGTTGTATTTTCATCAAAAAAACAGCGAGAACTTAGTTGCGCAACTAAGATTTTTCCAGAAACAATTTTCGTGAGATTAAAAAAAAACGTAAAGTCAAAGAATTTTTAATTTTGGCCAATTTTTGGTGTATTTAACTGGCAACTCTCATGAATTGAGGAAATTTAAATTGATTAAAGTTTAGTCTATTTCATAAATTTTTATAGTATCTATTCTCTAAAGAGTATTTAAGTTTTGAACTATCTCTTTGAGTTTTTTTTGGTGACTATAACTAATTGTACAACTCATTTGGCATCGTTGTCACCGTCACAGCATTTGAAATTAGTTCACAGCGCTAAGTAGATTAAATTAAAAACGAATTTCTAGCGACTTTCCAAAATTTCGCCTGCAATTCGCAAAATATGAAAACTCCAATTAAAAATCAGACAAATTTTTACTAGACTAAGCGACCTTGTCTACAAGAATTTACGATCAATGTAAACGTGATTTGGGTTCAATTAGCAACATGAAGTTGCCTCGATCGTTGCTTGATTTGTCAATTCGATTCGTGATTAATCCGTTGAAATGGGTTAACAGTAACACAAATGTTTCACAAACGAGAAGAAAGTGAGTACACGTATTTTTAGGTCACTTTCGATAAAAAACAAAAGGTTTTTATAATAATTTAATGGCTTTTAAATAATATAAAGTAATCGTTATGAGTTGAGATAGACTAGAGCGTTATCTTATATCAGATTTAATAAAACGATACAAATTTATTAAATAAAAAATAGTTTTTTAAATAAATAACTTTTTTTAATTTATCAAATATTTTAATTAAGATTTGTTCAAGTTTTTAATTGAAATCCAAAGTTTGTAAAATGACCTCATAGCCTCAAAGAAGCGCGTTGAATGAACTCTCTGGGCCATCTTCAGTCGCCCACAAGCTTTGACATCGTTTCGAGTTGCCAAATTGTACAGCATTGAACTATATAGAATACTATAAACATGTTTTTTATGGTACAATGTCGATGGTACAATGTGAAATCATTGTCGCTCGATATGTGAAAATGCCAAATGCATAACAATGAGAGACGAAATGTCAATTGGAATTTCACAAAAAAATTGCCAAGAAATTCAGAATAACAACTGTGTTAATAATGAACATGATCATGATTAAGATTGGAGCATTGTTATAGTACGTGATCAGCTGACAATCGATTAACGATTATCGTTTAATTTTTAGTCTTTTCAGCACAATTTGTCAAGAAATACATAATTCAGAGAGTTTGAAAATGTCAGCAACTAGCTGAAACTTTCAAGCGAATGATGACGTGTTTTTTCCCACTTATAGATCTATGTATACCTATGAATATATACTGTTTATATACATATATACAAACATGTGCAGTAAAAACTGCTGATGTGAATTGTTAAAAAAATAAAGGCATTCAGACAAAGTTCATTGGCTGTCGCGACGAAATGCGATTGCTTTTGGCCATGCAACAAATTATTGTAAAAACTATGGCAAATTATGCGAGAGAGCGAAACAAACTGCAGCCACGTGAGTAAATGGACTTTTGTGTAGCACTGTGTCTGTGTGTCTTGACCGGTTTCCATACGAGCGTTTTGGCCAACGTGTGGACCACTTGACTTGGCTTTCTTCGCATGAGTCACAGCCACAGGAATGCCCAACGTATTGAACAAATAAAATAAAAATACTCAGCACCAATTTAAATGTGTCAGCTCTCAACAGCCTCCAGTTTCCGTGGGGAAAGAACTTTAAGCAATCAAAGCAAGTGAATAAAAGCAAAAAAAAAAACCCATGCAACTAATTAAAGAAATTATTAGGTAATCTACTCGGCGAATGTTTTATAATAATAATTAATAAATTTAATACAAAATTTGAAGATTTTGATTATTTCTATAAATATAGACAAAGTGATTGAACAAATAATGAAAACGGCAGACATTTTGACATTTTAAATCAATTATTTAGTAATGTGTTAAAAAAAGTAAAAGTAATAACAATATAGAGTCCCGTTGTGTTATTAATGTTAAATTTTAATGTATTGCTTAATAGTAAATATATAAAAAAAAATATTAAAAAAAAAAAAAAATATTTTTCCAAAGCAATTTTAAAAAACATAAAGAAAAAATTATTGCATACTTTTAGGCACATGCATTGCTTGAAACTTAAATCTGCCACTACCGCCTTTCTCTATGTCCGATCTTGTTGAGATTTAATAGAATGATAGCTAATAATTATTTGTACCCTTTTATTTTAAGTAACGGGTATACAAATTATTTTTTCTATTATATTTTCCATCATCTTCATACCTTATTAGAGAGATGCTTAACTTATTATACAGTTTATTTAATTGTCGTTAAATTTTTTAAACTATTTTGTTGACTTTGATATACTTATTATATGATTTTTTTAGGTCACAACATTGGTTTAATGTATCTCAGATCAATAATTTTAAACATTTTTTTGTCTGCCGTTTAATTGATATATTCTTGTAAATAAATTGTAAACAATTTAATATAATAAATCTATTTTTGTAAGTTTGATGAATTTAAAAACAAAAATGTTGTCAACTTTTATTTAATATTCTTTGTTCACTATTTCAAAAGTCTTTCTCTTTGTTTTGTCTACAATTTCTAGACTATCTAGAAACTCTTGCGAATTACTTTAATCTCAACTACGAAATTCACAAACGTGCTGCTTTTGCAATTTCAATTTACGTATTCCGCGAAAATGTGTTTATAATTTCAGTTTTTATTTAATTTTACTTTTATTTACTTCTTTTTGATTATTTATTAATTTAGTCTAATTTAATTTTATTTCTTAAGACTTAAATACTGCAATTAGTTTTATCAGACTGACTAAGAACTTTAAATTTGTCTGAGTGTATCGTTAGCATAAGATCAATTTGTAAATCAAAAAAAAAATAAAAAATTAAAATGTTGATTCAATGCAAAACTGTCAGCGCGCCCACCTACAAATTATGTGTTGTGTATCTATGCATCTATGAGATACAATATACGATATAAATTTACAATTAGACGAGTCTTTGTAAGTTTGGAACACCCACGTCCAAACCAAACCATAAATTATATGGCACTCGAAACAATCATATCTAGTGTTGAAGTCATTATGTAAATGATGAATGAACAAACCTTAAGATCAGCTGTGATCTCAACTCAACATGTTCCCATTCCCAAAGTTAAAATGGAAAGTGTTGATCTACTGTATGTACATATGTATAATTAGCTCTACATAACTATATCATTATGGTTAATTTTAGCAACCACTGTGTCCGTCCCTCGAATTTCGAACGTGATAAAAAGACAAATGAAAACTGAGAAACTGATGACTGAAGATTGAAAACGGAAGCCTGTCTCCAAATGTCTTTATATGTAGTACAATTGAGTTACATTGACATTAACATTTAACCAGCTGGAGGCCAGTTAAAGCTAAAGACTTCAGATCTATGTATGTTATGCATCTATATACTACATATTCACATACATATGTCCGTGCATTTATCATTATCTTTAATAAGACAGGAAGAAATTGTTGTGTGCACACATTGTTTACCACACTGTGCAGCAAATTATTGGGCAACTCTTGCAAAAAGTTTGTCAACATTTCAAAATAAAAATAAATTTAATTCAAAAATTGATTAAAAATATAAAATAATCTTTTTTATGCCCTTTTTTAGACGATCACTCTTTGCTTAGTAATCTAAATATTGATTTGAGGACAAAAAAAATCTTAAAATAAGAACACAAAACTTCTCTTTTGTAAAACTGTGACTTTATGTAATTTTTTTACCTATTAAAGTTGTCATATACATAAGCAATAATAATGTAATTGTATTTCAATTAGGAAACTGTCTTTTACTTTAATTTATATACTCTATATCTTTCATATCTAATTTTCTCTGGATTTTTTTTTTGCAAAAATTTAAATTGATTTTATAAAAAAGTTGATTTTTTTTATTAAAACATACATATGTAAATAAGAACAAAAAGATTTCTTATTTTTACAAGCGAAAGTTTGATAAATTGTGAATGTGATTGATGAATTAGTTAAATATCTTATCATTTACTGGACTGGAAGGTTAATTACTTGAATAATTTTTCAGCAATAATAAAATTAATAATTTTAAAAGCTCTGAGAAACTAAATTCAATGTCAAAATGAATCAAACTAACTGATCTATAAGACCACAACTATATTGAACTATGATACGTTTATCAATTCAAGCAAAAACATGGCCATTTATTATTTATCACTGCGGACGGAAGTCCGCGCTAGTGACGAAATTAAAGTGCACTTCAAATTCTTTGTAGAGCAGTGTAGTTAAATATGCAACTGTAACAGCAACTAGTCGGGTTGTAAATTACTTATGACAACTTAACGAAAGTAGGAGGATTACGAATATCAGCAAAACACAGGCAGGTGTGAAAGAGAGCACTTCAAAAAAGGGAGGGAGGACTACAAATATCAGCTACAGTCCGAGCACAAAGTGAATGGATCGTAAGCTCAACGGAACTTTCGCATGGAAAGTTTTGACCAATGGGAAGGTGACAGGAAGAAGAAAAGGGAAGAGGTGATAAAGGGGAAGACGAATAGAGAAAAAGACCAACCTTTATTTGTTTTTAGCAGCTTTCTAACGGCAATAATAAATTGCGAAAGAAGGGCGCAAGCAAAACAAATAAACTAATAAATCAAATAAAACAACAAAACAACAAGATCTCGAATTGTTGTTGTTGTTGTTGTTGTAAGCATATACTTATGTATGTAGATAAGTGTATGTATGTATTACTCAAATGTCAGTGCGTAATTATTGTGGAGAGGAGATTAAAGTGGAGAAGCTCATCTGCAAAACAAATACAAATTGCATGAATCAGAGAGCGAAAAAGTGTCGATAAAAATGTATAAATATTATTCCAAGAAAACTTGTGAATGATAAGGGAAAGGGGAAAACATTTATCAGTTTGAATGCAATAAATACAAAAATCGAGCTCGATTTAATGAGAAACCGGAGAACAGAGAAAACAGAGAATTGCATTTCCTATATGTAATAGACTCCAATTGAAGGAAGTTCTTATCAGTTCATTGTCAATTCTTATTGGCATTACACTTACATTTTGGCGCTGCTTTCGAAACGTTTTATAAACAAAATACACTGCACTACACAACACTATACAAAATAATAATAAATATTAATTTTATGTATTTTTATTTATCATTTCTTTTTCTTTTTTTGATTATATAAAATCGACTTCTTTGATATGCAAATTAATGCATAATATTATTCGCTTTTAACTGCCAATTTTATTTCTATACACTTTCCAAAGCCGGCAAACATGGCAACAACAACACTTGCCACATTTTGTGGCACTTTTACTTTTGTTGTTTCGAGCACTTTTGTTTTAATTGAAGACGCCACACAAACGATCAATCACAACACCATTTAGTTGCACAATTCCAATTGGTTTCAATAACAAAAGCCAACTGGAAAATACAAGCACCGTCCATAGGAATCCCAATACGAAAACGAACACGATGACGAAGACGAAACCGAATGGGAATTAAAGAGAGCAAAACGCGCTTGCTGCGTTTTATTGTTTGTTTCTTACGATCACGTTCGCGGGCACAACAAGACTGAAACCTAAAGCTGTAGCAGCAGCAGCCGACGCGACGCGACACTATCAATACGAAGCTTGCTCAGTTGTTGCAAAGCTTTAAACGCCGAGGAGGTCAGAGCGCACGAAGGCCCTGGATTGTGTGTGGATTGTGAATTGGATTGCATTGCACAAAGCAAAGGGCGACACAGCTGTCAAACATTTTGAGAGTATTGAGCTTTTATGCAAAGTTCTCTGCCGCGAGGGTCAGTGCGCAGGTAGAGGAGATAAAGAGAGTGCAGCGGCAGCGGCAGCCAGTCAACAATCGAAAGCACAGTTGTCAACTAAAAATATGAGTACATGAAAGTAAAGTACCTTTTTCGATAAACGTGCTTATTAATCCTTTACGTGCTTTTGAAAAGCTGTAACTTATTAACTGACTGACTCAACTTTTAATTTTTGATAAATTTAATTTTCATCAAATATTACAAAAGCACTTTAAATTTTTTTCGAAAAAAACTTAAAACTCTCATAACTTTTGCTAAACTACTCATATTTTTATGCGGAATATTATTTTGATCATGTTTTTAACGTTATATTGATTCTGCATCGAAATTTTATTTTTTTCTTTTCGACAATTTTGAATATTTTCAAAAATGTTATAACAATCAAAACTGTCAAAAAACAATCAAATTTTATAATGAATAAAATTTAGATGCAGAATAAATTTAACGGTCAAAACATGATAAAAATTTACTTTTTTTTAAACTTTGAACGCTTAGAATTTGGTGAAAACTAAATCGATGATTTTACCTCTAAATTTACTAAGCATTTATTTTTTTTAAATTGAAAAAATTAAAATTATCCGAAGATTTATTATTATTATTTTCATACATTTAAGTTTTTTGGAATACTTTAAACACTCGTAGCTTAAACAAAACTTAACCGATTTCCACGCAAAACATCTTTTCAGTCAAGAAAGTTTGTTTAAAATTAATTGTTTTTTACATTTTATAAATTTTTTGTTTCAAAGATTGCAAATAAACTTCTATTATGTTACATTTAATCGAAATTATTGAACTCTCACAGCTCTGTCAAAAATCAAATGATTTTCAGGAATGGTCAATTAGCTTTTAATGTTTTACCTGTACATTTATTTACATTTGGAAGCCGTCAGCAAAAGCTGGCAAAGCTTTTAGATCAAGTTCTTGGTCAAATCGGAGCGTAGGGCTTAAAAGCCGCTACCTGTTGGCCGTAACAACAACGGTAAACGACACGCACTGGATGTGCCCATTTTTGGCAAGAGGCGCAAAAAACTTGAGTCAACAACATCACGCAAGGCAATAAAGAGGCGAAAAAAAAGTAAATAAAGAATTCAAAACACGTTATGGCCATAGATTTACTTACTTACATGGCGTCTTCTCCTCTGGTTTAGCGGCTTTTTTGTTTTGTTTTTTAGTATCTTTCTTTATTGCCTACAGCGGAGTTTTTTTTTTGTTGCTCAGCACAAAACAAGAAATGCTGCGGACATTAGAAAGTAAAGTAAAACGCTTGAAGATGTTCAATGATTGCTCCCCTTTCCCCTCCTCCTCCTGCCTTAGTTTTGACCACATGTGTGTGCTTGAAAATTGACCAAAAGCGAGCGTTTTACTCTTGCCCAATTTGTGTCGTCCAAGTTGTCAGACAGGAAGATGGCCAAGAGGATCGGATCAATAACAAGGTGATGTGAAAGTGCTGCGCATCGTTGAGAGAATACTAATAGAATTGACTGTGCAAATGGGAAAATGAAAATGGATGAAAATGGAAAATGCTGTGCGTCACTTCCTGTAGAAAATCTGTGGCAAATAAAAACAAGGCAAGTGTTGGTTGCGTGTCCATAAAGTTAAACTAATTTTTGGAGCGTTGATAAAATCATCTGTGGAGGAAGAAAAACTTTTGCTGGAAGTTGTGTAAATTCTTTTTTCAAAGGGTATTTAAATTTCGACCAGCTTAGAGAACTAAAACAAGCGGGAAAGACTATATAGTCGACTTTTCGACTCGTTACTTATTTAAAAATATATAA
The DNA here is from genome assembly GCA_037043495.1 of Drosophila recens. NCBI lineage: Eukaryota > Metazoa > Arthropoda > Insecta > Diptera > Drosophilidae > Drosophila > Drosophila recens. Next base: position 7,656 of record JBAMBJ010003217.1, on the reverse strand, counting down.
AAAAAATGTATTGCATACCTTAAGGCACTTGCATTGCCTATAAACTAAAATCAGCCATTACTACCTTTCTTTTTGTCCGATCTTGTTACGATTTAGTAGGATTATAGCTAATGATAGTAGTTAACATTAAGACAGAAGGACAGGCGGACATGGCTATATCGACTCGGATGTTAATGCTGATCAAGAAAATATATACTTTATGGACTCGTAGATGCTTTCTTCTCCCTGTTACATACTTTTCAACGAATATAATATACCCTTTTACTTATTATTTAAGTAGCAAGTATAACTATCTGCTATAATAAATAATTGTAGTTTTGTCTTATCTCCTAGCATACTTACCATAAAGTTAGCTTTAATAATTCAAAGTCATTTTTATTGTTTGCTTAATTGTATATATATATTTTATTCATAATCCGCTTTAAACATTCCCGTATGTTGTTCAACTTTTGTTCAGTTTTGTTTTTTATCTTTTAGTCAATTGTTATGTAAACATTGCTACTTACTTTAACTTTTTGCAAATTTGTTGTAGTTTTTTCTATTTATTTTTTGATTAGTATCATTATTTGTAGAGTAAATTTTGAGTTTAAACCGACACACATGCTCTCTCAATTGTTGTTTTAGTAAAATAGTTGTAGTTATTTTGGAAAATTTATTTTTATTTGAAATTTTCCATTATCACTCTACGTTCAATATCAAATATTGGTGCGAGAAAAGGGTGCAAAATATTTAAGTACTATTTTTAATATAGATTATAGCACAAGTGCTGCAAAGGGTGCAAACTGCGATTCATTCAAATAAAATATATATATGTGTTTCAATCGCTTGTTCTTCTTATCAAACTTTTCTTTAATTCTAAGTACAGTAAAAATTACTTAAAGCATTCCAATTACAAATTGTTGATACGCGTTTAGAAATAACCGATGCAAAACTTCCCTGATAAAAAACCACTTCATATATAAATGTTCTTGTTTGTTTTGTTATATATAAATTGTTGCTTTTCTTTTATTTAAACAAAATTGTACAACTTAAGCAAAGGCAAACAAAAACACGCTGTTGTTGCATTCATAAGTTCTTCTTTTTTTTTTCTTCTTTTGAGATAGTTAATTATATATAATACAATAAAATAAATATTAAGCATAAAAGTAAAATAAAAATTACAAATGTGATTTATTCATTTGAAAAATAAACTTTTCTTTTTAAAGGTGTGTGTATACTTTTGTGTGTGAGTGTATTTGTTATAAACTACTAGAGTTCAGTTTAGAGGGAGGAAAAGTGACTTGTTGTGTATTCTATAAAAAACACTAAACAATTTCGTGTTCTTGTTTTTGTTGCTCATTCAATTTCACTAAACTAATATTTAACATTTTTTTCATTACTTTCACACAATGCACTTAACAATTTTCGTCAGAAAAAACTCGTATCAAAGATCGTATATGTATCTGCATACGTTTCTATTACAAAATATATATATATATATACGCGTATAATCATAATTAATATTCATTTCTCATTAAACATCATCATCTTCTCAATATTGTTCCATTTAAGTGGAAATCGCATCGTTCAGGAGCGCATTCAACTCCCGAATGTGTTGGGCCTTCGATCCGGTGGCGGTTGAGGCACTGCAAGCGCGTCCAACATAGCTGTGGATAGTACGGATCGAGAATATATATATTAGTATAAGTTAATGAAAATTCCAATTCGATTGAATAGTTTAAAAGTCAGTAGTACACATAACAATTCGTCTATTTTGATTTTTGGTTAGAAAAACGTGCACTATATTCTATGGATATGCTAAATTTATATACAGTCAGTCAAGTAATTGTTTTGACGCAGAAAACCTGATAAAAGATTTCTTTATTTTTAAAATTTATCTACCATTTTTAAATTATATTCAATTATCATTATTTTTAAAAATTAAATAATAACGTATATTTTTTTTCTTTGTCAAAACAATTGCTGAATGTATTCTATATTTCTTTACAGTCAGTCAAGTAATTGTTTTGACGCAGTAAACCAGATTCAACATTTCTTTGTTTTTTAATTAATATATTATTAAGATTATATTGATTGACTTTTATTTTTATACAATTTAAATAAAGTAAATTTTTTTCTTTGTCAAAACAATTACTAGACATACTCTATATAGTAGCTGATAGTTCAGTTAAGATTTATTAGCACAGTTATGAGTCATGTTCAATGAAATGATATTAGAGTTAAAGCCAGCGCAAAATATTAGAAACGCTTAGATCAAATGATAAGTAGACGGAAATAAATGTAGCGTGTAATTCAACAATCATATATAAGGGGCAAAATTAAAATAATCCCCCGCTAAAAAAAAAGATAACACAAACATAGAAGAAGAAGAGGAAGATATGACAACACACCAAACCCAGAACTTGAGTTATCATTTTATACAAAATTTACTTTGAAATGGGGCAAAGTATCTTGCAGATACGAGTATTATCGCAATATAATACAAGATAAATCATATCTATAAAAAGTCTTTGGGTTTCGTATTACTTTAAAGATATATTCGTTACTCTGTAGAGATTGTAGTGTATATATGTGTATAGTATGTTGCGTTTGCTTCTTTTCTTTGGTTATACGACAAACATAGAAAACGCTGCAAGTTTGTGGATCAGTTCTAAGATCGGTTTGGTAAGTTGGTTACGTAATATCATCATATATTTAAGTAAAAAACGCGCGTGCTCCAAACACAAAACATAAGACAATAAGTTGGTTGCATTTAGTTTAAAAAAATAGTTAGATAGTTAAGAGATAGACAGTTAAAGTGTTTAGAGGGTTTTTAGGGAATATTATAATGATAGAGTAGCATGAAAAAGAAAAATTTAACGAAAATAACAAAACAGAAAACGCAAATGGGGAATGTGTAGAAAAGGGACACAAAAATATATAGACAGAGGAGTTGAACAAATTTACAAAATTAATTTAGAGTTGTTTTTAATTTTGTATGTAGAGTTATAGTAATATTATTAACCCTTTATATGGCATGTTTCTCCGATTTCAAAGCGGTCAAAAATGGAAGTCGAAAAATATAATGCTTACTAGTTTTTAAATTTCATGCATAGAAAATTTTAAAGTTTTTTTTTGCATTTTTGGATCAAAAAAAGAAAAAACTAAATTTTTAAATTAATAAATGAAGTAATATACATAAAAAATATACATATTAAAAATACATAAAAAAAAATAAATGATGTTTGCAACATAAAAATAAAATTAAGGACTGTTCAATTTCAAATATCACAAAAAATGTTTAAGAAGTTTGAAAAATATATTAATTTGAAACCATGACAGAAGAATTTAATAAAATGCATATTTCAGATACACGTTAAGTCCAGACATTCTTATGCCAAACGCCGAGATATATGAGTATAATCGGTATGTGGCCATATAAAGGGTTATATATTTAGAGATAGATTGTTTTTTAAGTTTGGTAGATAGACAGACTTTATTTTAGAGAGAAAGATATATTAAGAGTTTGAGATAGAGAGAGTAGTTCAATTGACGCGTATGCAGTAAGTATTACGAGTTTTTAAATTTCTTTTATTTTGGTTGCTTTGTTTGGCCCTCTCACCTAATTTTACGTCCGTTTTTGGCAATTCGCACGCCCGGAGCGGCCGCAATGCCCGCGGGCTTATTGAAATCGTGGCGTACGTTCTTTAAATCGAAATGCTTGGCGGCATTAAAATCGACAATCGCAGTGCCAGCTGCAGTTGCAGTTGCATCGTTATCATTTTTATCATTACTGCTGGCAAACATGCGACTTAGCCACGGTTTCGATTTTTGTTCAGTATCGGAATCAGTATCAACAATATTGGATTCATGATTAGTATTCGTATTATCAGTGGTAGTAGTAGTAGTTGTATTGGAGAAGGTGGATTGTTCATCGCTTTGGCTGTAACAATAACACATACACAGAGAGAAACAGATAGAGAGACAAAGATACAGAGAGAGAGAAGGAGAAAGATTGGACAAGTTTTGGATATTACGATTTTTTAAAATTTAATATTTTTTGTTGTTGTTTTTAATTTGCCGATTGTTTAAATTATAATTAATATACTAAATAGGGATAACAATCGGGAACATAACAAAATATTCTTTTTTCTTGCACTTTAAACAATTTTATTAGTACAAAAAACTAAAGAGGAAAAACAAACGAGTAGAAAACTTTTTTTTTCTTTTTTTTTTGTTGGGGCAAATCAACAAATGAACATTAAGAAGCCATGCAAATTATAATAATGACAGGTGTGTATGTGGGTGTGTGTATATTTGTGTGTATGTCGGTCTGTCTATGTGTGTGTGTGTGTGTGTGTAGCCAATTTTTGTTGATGAACTGCAAATGCAATCTGATTGATTTTTGGAGTTTTTGTTTTTAGGAGTTTTTGATTTTTGGAGTTTTTAATTTTTGGAATGTCATGTAGTTGACTGTAGTTGTGTGAACTGCAAAATCTGATTGATTTTTGGAGTTTTTGATATTTGGAGCTTTTGTTTTTTGGAATGTCGTGTGCATAGTTGACTGTAGTTGTGTTTCTATGTATGTGTAGAGAAAGACAGCTATATAGAAAAACAGAGAGAGAAAGAGAGAGAATGGTGTCTCTCTACAAAGAACTAAGACTAAGGCTGCTCAGTTAGAGCTAGAGAAGAGAGATATATCGAGATAGAGAGAGAGAGTTCTGGACACGCTACAGTTTCTTAAAATAATAATAATAAAATTAGTAAAAGCTGTAAAAAGTATTAGCTAAAAGCAATAATGAGTGCAGAGTGCGATGAGAGTGCAAAGATTATAAAACAAATGTACAGTTGCGGTCAAAAAAATAGTAGTGCGTGCAATGAATTTACAAAAACTTCAAATTTAATGACTTTTCATTTATCCAAATTTTTTATATAATTTTTTTAAGATACGTTAATATATTGTTAATCAATCTGAGAAATCAAAGATAATGAACAGTTATTATTTTTCGACTTGGGAATTTTTTCTTGCAATAGCCTGAAAAATGGGCGGTCAAAATAATAGTAGTGATGAACATATTCAAAAATTTTAACGATGAAAACGATCCAAAACCCCCTTTTTTTATTTAAAAGGTTAGATATGTGAAATGCACTTAATAATTAACAAATTTAGTAATTTGTTGTGAAGCCTTTATCTTGAATTACCGCCTTACAACGACGGATCATGGCTTTTACATCGTTCTGTTTGTATTGAGCTCCAGGCGCTCCTAGCGATCTTCCAAAGATGAATATTATTTGTTGGTTGATGCTTGGCAATATCCTTCTTCATATCGGACCACAAATTTTCAATGGGATTCAGATCGGGGGACCGTGGTGACCACTCCACTACATTAACTTTTTTCTATGCGAACCATTCTTTCGAAGATTTGCTGATTTGCTTTGGGTCTATGTCTTGTTGGAACCTCCAAGTTATCGGCATATCATCTGAAAAATACGGTAGCATAATGTCCTGCAGAATTTTCACATGTTCGTGCCTTTCCATTATGGTTATGATCCATTATATGGGTTGGACCCAGTAATGTGAAAATGCGCCCAGGTTATTATTCTCATACCACAATGTTTGATAGTCCTGCAGGTGAATCTGGGCTGATATTCGGACTTTAACGGATACCTTACATGTTGTCGAGATCCTCGACCAGTAATAAAAATAATTTTGGACACATCCGACCACTAGAAGTTTCTTTATTTCTCTAGGGTCAATTCAGATGATCCTTAGCAAATCGAAATCGCGTTTGGGCAGGTATTTTTTTCAATAACGGAATTTTTCACGGGCTTCTTTTTGCCAGATTATTATTTCGCAAACATCTAAGAATGCTTTACACGCTTTGGTCCATACCAAAGTCCTTTTTTTTAAGTGCTGCAGGAGCAAAAGGATCGCGTTTCAAAAACCTCACTACTTTTGTCACTAGTCTTTTGGACATGGATCGAGGTCTTCCACATTTATCCTATTTTGGCGACTACTTAATGGCGTTTCTGATTATGGTTGGCAATCATCTAACCAAATTTTTCCACTTCCTTAAACGTTATCCTTTTAGAAATAAATTGTTTATAGGAGCACGCTTTTCTGGAGTGCAATGCTTGCCACGCCCCATTGTAACAACTCTAAGCAAAATATTTTTTATACAATTTATAGAAAATTATCAAATAACAATTATAAATGTCAAATCAAGTGCCTTTCCTGCTTAATATCCTTTTTTTCCACTTTTAATGCATTCACTACTATTATTTTGACCGCCCATTTTTCAGACTATTACAAGAAAAAAATTCTAAGTCGAAAAATAATAACTGTTCACTATCTTTGATTTCTCAGATGGATTTACAATATAATAACGTATCTTAAAAAAATTAAATAAAAAATTTGGATAAATTAAAAGTCTTTAAATTTTGAGCTTTTGTAAGTTCATTGCAGGCACTACTATTTTTTTGACCGCAGCTGTATATTATTAAAGGCCGAAACTAGAGAAAACCAAAAGAAATCAATACACGATAGAGAGAACAGAGAGAGAAAGAGAGTAAAGAAGAGAGTGCTCAAGTGAAAGAGACTATATAAATTAAAGTGCACCAATTTCGGCGTAGACAACAAAAAATTATACATTAATTAAACCAGAGAAAAACCAGAGACAGAGAAATAGAATACAGAGTAAAAAAAAGTGCGAATTGTTTTGTTGGGCTGCGTTTCTCTTGCATTATTTGTAGAGACAAAGAGAGCGAGTGAGAGAGAGAGAGAGGGGGAAAGAGATGAATCACTTAATCACTTAGCACATACCCGACATCACGGCTGTGATTCAGCGCGGTCAGGAATCGTGGCTGGACATACGACCAGCAGCCCTGGTTCTTGTGCTCCTCCTGTGTCCAGACGAGCTCGGCGTTCTTGTACAGATTGGCCTGCTCCTTGACCAGATCGAAGGGGAAGGGCGATATCTAAAAATGCACAAGTTAATAGAATAGTTATTTTTTAATGATTTTTTAATTTTTAAAATAAATATTATTTGTTGAATTTCATAAATAAAAATTAATTTCAACTCTAATTTATACAAATTTCTAAAAAAGTTGATTTGTGTTCCATATAAATAATTGTTATTTTGATTTTTATAATCATAAATAAAATAAGTCAAAATCAAAAGTTAAAATCACTTTATAAGATTTCAAAAAAATTAAACATTTTATTATTATTACGAGCTTTTAATAAAAGCCTAAATTAAAAACAATTTTTGATTAATTTTTTTTAATATATTTTGATTTACATTTTATATTATGTAAAAATCAAAATAAATTAAATTAAACGTCTTTTATGAACTTTAAATAAAATAAAAAAAATTAATTATTAGTTCCAATTTTTATTTTTGGAATAAAAAAAATTGAAAAGTATTCTCTTCAGAATACTACACTAGTTGGCATATTTATTTTGACAACATTTTAAATAAAATCTACTCGTAATTTGAACCTACTTCATGTACATTTTGGCATCAATGGAAATGTAATTTCAATTCCGTTTGAATAATACAAAACTTTTCTTAACCCATTAAGTACCCGTTGAAAATGTTTAATTCTTGTAAAGGACTATATTTCAACTTTATTCCTCGATTTAAAAAAAAAAAAGGATTTGATGCAAAAAATTCT